>DWJZ01000718.1:0-28813 GCA_018249125.1 Asbolis capucinus
TCCTATAGTAATTTACTAATCCCAAGAATGATTGTAACTGACTAACGTTATTAGGAACAGGTGCCTCTAACATAGCCCGAACTCTCCCTGGCTCTTTTTTTAACCCTTCCTTGCTTATAATGTAACCTAAATAACACACTTCATCCTCAAAAAAGCTGCATTTCTCTTTTTTTAATGTTAAGCCCGCGTCCTGTAACCTAGCTAACACTAAATTTAACCTTTCGAGATGTTGAGATCTGTCCTTCCCGGTCACCAATATATCATCCAGAAGACAAAGAACCCCGTCTATTCCCGTTAACACCCCTTCAATGGCGCGCTGGAACATAGCGGGCGCACTCGCTAACCCGAACACTAAACGATTAAATCTATATAAGCCGCGATTTGTGTTTATACACGTAACATTTTTAGACTCCTCATCTAACATAAATTGATTATATGCCACAGATAAATCAAGTTTACTAAATTGTTGGCCCCCGTGGATCTTAGAATATAAATCATTGATCGTGGGCAGCGGGTATTGTTCGACGAGTAGCTGTTTGTTAATACTTACAGAGTAATCACACTGACAGTGCCGTCTCTTTTTAACAGCGGCACCACAGGGGAGGCGTAGGCCGAATACTCCACCGGTTCGAGTATCCCTCAGCTTAACAACCTATCTAACTTCTTGTCCACTTTATCGCGTAACGGGAATGCTACGGGCCGCGCCTTATAGATAAAGCCTGGTTTAGCATTATCCTTTAATTGTAACTTAACTTTATACTTATTAAACGCTCTTAATTTGTCGGAGAACAACTGCGAGTATCGTTTTTGCAACTCTTTTATGCAATTACCTATTTCATGAACATAGTTAATAGGTGTCAGTTGTAAATTAAATTTTGATATGAAATCTCTTCCCAGTAGCGGGGGTCCGCCGTCACGAACTACATAAAAAACAATGTCGTGCGTCTGCCCCTCGTAATGAACCGCCAATCGCATAGTACCGATGCAAACAACACTTCTAGCATTATACGTCATCAGCTGTTTACGATATTGAAATTGATAAAGACACATCTTTGAAATGGGTTTTGTAATATTTCTCTGAAATTACCGTCACAGCGGATCCACTGTCGATTTCGAACCTAAATGGAATATTATGTACACGAACTGTTTCTGCCATGGGTTCCCCCCCAAGCGAACGAATGTAAAATATCTTACCGTCATCCTCACCTTCATCACCGTCATCCACCTCTACGTAATGCACTTTATTACACATTTTACGTAAGTGGCCTTTTTCGTGACATTTTTTACAAATATAATTTTTATATTTGCACTGTGAACATTTATGATTTGTAAACCCACACACGTTGCACTTTACTTTACGTACACTTTCACTTCTTCCATTGTCCGAAATCTTGTACAGCTGTGAATCTAATGTGGTGCCTACGCCCGCGGTGGTTGCTGCCGCCGCGCAGGCGCAACTCATGTTTCCGCCAGCTCCGTTATCTTCGCTAGCGTTAGATCGGTCAAATCTTGAGCGTATAGCTTTTCTTTCTCCAGTCCAGGTCGCAAACCCATAATAAACTTATCACGGAGAGCTTCTTCAACGTTCAAAAACCCGCAGCGAGCCGTCAAGCCGCGTAGCCGCGCGGGCCACTGTGAGTGTGACTCACCCGCTTGTTGAGTTGCCGCGTAAAAGTTGTGTCGCTGGTGAGCGAGCGTTTGGGAGTGAAATGGTCGTCCAATAGCTTGCGTAGGTCTTCATAGGGCACCTCTGTAACCGCTTTAGGCAAAGCTAAGTCCGCTGCCAGTCTAAATGTACTCTCACTGAGTGCGCTGAGCAATATTGCTTTTCTCTTCTTGCCGGTCGAATCTGTCTCCTCATCGATATCGTTAGCCGCGAAATACTGTGTTAACCGACCTTTATACGTATTCCAGGTCTGTGTATTGTGGTCGAAAATGTTTAAAATACCAAATTCTGCACGAGACATTGTAGTATATTTTTTTTTGTTAACACTAGCGGGTAGTACGTCGCCAATGATGGATATTTGCACAGGAGACAAGTGAAACGCAGGCTAGTTACGAACTCACTGTTTAATAAAATATTAAGATGGCGACATCGCCAGGCACGCACACACATGGATACAGTTCTACACATATATAATACAGGTCAACTAGTCCTCTAAGTTTGGTCGTTCTACGACATTCTCGAACATAGTTTTCCGATCTCTTAACGCATATTCACGTCCATGTGCGTCTCCGGGATATCGTAAGTTAAACATTGTTTCAGCAAGGCGCCACTTCATGGTATGTAGCCTACCTACTCACCTCTGACACGAGTGATCAATTCTTACAGAAAACACTAGTGAACTAAGACGGATTCTTTGTTTAATATATGTCAATGTCCGAAACTTTATAGAAATCGATGGGTGTCGACGTTAAGTTCACGTGAAATGACCAGACGAAAAATTATTTGGGAAGAAGATAGCTAGTGATGTACGAGGTCGAGTCAGATGGGTCACCCCATACAAAACGTTGAAAATCTTTAAGGAAACTACATACATATGTTCAAATATTAAAAGAACCCTTGAATGTGTTTATTATGTAATTACTTTAGATTTCATGTAATTTGCGCCGGATTTGGTCATTCTGCTCGCCTCCGCCAATTACAAGCTAAACTATTTTAAATGTAATCAAGTTTACACCTTACGATCCGTAGACAGAGTCGGTATTGAAACAAGTCAATTGTTCCGGTAGTAGGTGCAGCTAAAATATTTATACTATGCTTGAGATATTAAACGTTTTGTAATTAGTAATAGATTTTAACTAGACTTCAACACAGTCGCAACTGTCGCCAGCCACCAGCCACCAGTCAATACGGTGATTAAAAATAAAGCTAAAGCAAACCCATTTAGTAAACTATTACCTGAAGTTTCATTTAACCTCGTATTTTGTTCCCACAGATTATGAACTGATTTACGTATTTTAAGTACTTAGGCATTAAATCAATAAACGCAGATGTGTCTAATTCACCGCTAAAAGGAGCCCTTTCACCTTGGCTCCTGCTTTCCAGGATGTATCCTTGGATTACACCGACCGTTTTCAGTTGCTGGGTGTAGAGGTATCCTCGAACCTTAGCTTTGGGCGGTTACTTGAATCCAAGGCTAAAGCAGCAGCTAGCAAGGGCGCGGTAGTATTTCACACCGCCACAACTATATATACAAAGAAAAAAAGTTGGTTTCGTTAAGTACATGAGACATCTCTCTCCGCTCACCATACTTGCTGAAACGGTTTTAGTATTATTTCGCTGGATTGGTAGGTGAGTACCTTCTTTTAGTGTTTTTTTTCCGGCCGCGGGATATATTCTCTCTAATAGAATATGCAAGGTTGTTCTTTATAATTCCAGTCGGCATGTAATTACGGCGGTGTTATTAGATAAACGACCGTCCTCCAAGCGCGCCGCGCGCCAGGAGCGCGACTGATGTCTTCCCTACGCGGCCTGAATATTTTTAACGTTTAATTTATGTATATTTATTTTTAATCGCAGCTATTTACAATAACTGACAGCTCCCACATAAATGTATCTTTCACGTAAGGCAGTCGTCGTATCTTGAACGAGTAACGAATAATGAGCGAGTGAGATAATCTTTGGTTGTCAATTAGCAGTGACAGCCGCGATAAATGTTTTGATCGGCGATATCTGGCCGGAGCCGGTGGCCGGGAGCACGGGATAGCCTACTGTTCTCTGCGGCTGTATTATTGCTCTCGCCTTCGATTATACGAGTAGTTTAGTAATTCGAATCATCCCAGCAGAAGTATTGGCGACTTGGCGATTCAGAAACCCATGAAATTGTTCGTCCACGCGGCATGTTAGTGTTGCTTTTAACTCGTGTTTGATTTTAAATACTCTAGTGGAAAGGTCGGCATTCCATGAATGTGGTACATAACTAGTTGCACCCGCAGCTTCGCTTGCTCACATGGACTGTTGTTTTTATTACCAGGGGAACAATAAATCCCATACAAACCTTCATCCCGTATCCCAAAATCCCGTAGAGATAAAAACTTTCCTAAATGTTAAACATTTTTGAGATTTAAATCCAAAAATAATCATTACATGTATTAAGAGGTATTTTAGTACAACATGCCCATTTTATAGAACATCTCTGAATCTACAAAAAATCGCAAAACATACATACACATGTACATGTGATGACACCAATAGAGCTCATCGTCCTCCATCCACATTACTGCGCTTTTTGTTTTAGTTTTTATTGAAGGACTTTGTCGCTGAGCACTCATATCGTCCTGTATAATCCACACATAATTACAATGTACGTTGTACATTTCTTAAAGCTAAGTCGGCCATTCTGTAAGAGACTATTGCCACTTCACTTGCCGGAAAAGCCAATGTACAGTTTACATATCCGACATTTAAATTATAACATATAGGTACCTGACGTTCTTAATGATTCATTGCGGACACATTCCATCAGAATATGTTGGACATCTTCAATAACTCCACAATCCTCGCAGTTTGGAGATGGCACTTTCCTCATAAGATATGCAAATTTGTTTGATGGAATGTGTCCGGAATGTGATCTAAGTGCTATCTTCAAGAAATGTCTATTAAAAGTAACCCTGTCTATCCACGGGTACAGATGTATTGTTGGTTGGATGGTTCTATACCATATACCCTTCTCACGCGAGCGTAGAATCTGTCGGAATGACAAATCGGTCAAAGTCTACAGAACTGATGAATGCTAGGGCTTCTGATATTAAAATCAATTCAATATGCATAATAAATATACCAGAACTTGAACTTTCTTGAATCTTGAACATTCCATTGCATCGTAAGCGTGACTCTAAAAAAGCTGATCCCGCTCCAAATTCCGTTTTAGAGCCATCAGTGAAAACGTTGAGCCAATTCTGATATCGTTCATTAATAAAGTCTATGCATCTAATTTTGAGATCTTGAATATTATATGTACGTTTATCGCGATCTATAGCGGGAATCGATTCAGATATTATTTCTTGTACTAACCCAGGTATCTAATGAAAACATTTCAAGTTGATTATTAACATGTAAGGGAGTGGAGTGGAAATTGACCAAAATCTACAACGAGATAGAGGGGACAGTTCTTCCTATACCTGCATAGCTGTTGCTTGACAAGGATATCTGCGCTGGTACACTACAATGCTCATGGAACATCCTGTATATGTTATTATAGAATGCGGCGTTCCAACAACTTATTGCACGGGGAATTTTTTTAATAAAATGATAAAAAAACATAATCAAACTGCGTAATTTAAATTCTTAATTACTCGTTAATGTAATTTTCATTTTATTTTATATTTCCACAAAAACCAATTTCGATTTGTTGCAAGATGAAAGAAGGGGCACTTAGCCTGAAGAATGTAATCGCTTTAAAATTTAAGTATTTCGCAAACATATCGCTACTTTTTAAATAAAATAGGTCTTACACGACCCATAACTTATTGAAGACCACTTATCAAAAAACGTAGGAGAACGTGGTCCACCTTCTTAAGCTCAGAAGTCAGATTTTCGGAGTGAGTTAGCCGCCCCCGTCAGCTGTTTACAAAGAGGATTAGATTTGTTTCATTGAGTTTGTTAGCCTCGTATCTTGTTACTAAACTATGCGACTAATAAAAAATCTTGGCAGTTATTTTAGCTACTTTGTGTAGATGAATCTTAAAAGGTGTTAAACCCATACCTAACGGTACAATACTTGTATGTACAGAAGCGACTTGGAAGCTTGAGTAAGTGAGTTTGTCTGTGATTGCAGTAGTTAGCAGCTATTAGTGAGATCGTCGGCCGCACAGTTTAACATTACGCGGGGCTATTAGGGACTTTGTCATTCGTCGCTGCCACCGAGCAGTCGAGGGGGCGCGGCGCGGGCGGCGCGGCATACACGGGCGGCGGCGAGGGAGGGGTGGGTCGCACGTCCTGACGAACATCATCATGATATATCGTTGAAGAAAGTTAAAGCCGCATGAGCCTGTTAAATGCAAATGCTGGGAAAATTAATAACGTGTTCTGCACTTTAACGGTCAAATTGCCATTATCCCGATGGTCACGCTATTTCAATACTTACACCGTACTTTTAAGTCTCACCAAAGCTACTAGAAGAATTACTGATACCTTTTTTATTTTCCTACATCCTTTCTAGGCACAAACAACGCTAGTCTAGATTGTTCTGGAGATACTGATGTCTAAGAACTGCGTTGAGAATGATAAGAAGTCGTTAGCACTAACATGTATAAACTTAATAATCATTTCGTCATTAGGCAGCATGTTTCTGTGTCGGGGGCTCGTAGTATCGTCGCGGAATGATTTATCGTTTAGCAGTGCCGAGCACTGACGGTGCCTGACCGCCCATGCTTACAAATCGTGATAGTGGGATGTTTTTTCGCATGTTGGACACATATTTACATGTTGTTCGACTTAAAACTATGTTCGGTAACGATTTCATGATATACGGCGAGGTGCCAGAGCAGCGACACATCTTGTTTGATTGATATTAATTTAATGGTTTTAACAAATTTTCCGTAATGACTGTATTTTGAGAGTCCGTTATTAAATGTGGGTTTATTAACAGGTTCATTTGGCTTTATTATCGTGTCTGGTGCTGGTTGTTAACGTCGTAACTCCATACTCCTGGTAATCTCCCAGGTCGAGTAACATCATCGCCGCTTATTGTAACCCTAGCTCTTCATCTTAGCGACGTAACTTCACACGTCACGTGTCGCCTCCGACGACGGCGTCAACGTCTTCATCAGCTGTCTCCGTCACGCTCCGCCGCCTTTACACTTCTGAACTAGTTACAATTTGCTTCCAAGTTTTCTGGATACCGCCGACATAGTCTGATTGATCTGGTCCAGGGCACTCATTGCTATGGATATCATTAACATGTGTCTGATCAAAGACCAGAGATATCTAAGTGGCTTCTGTTTCGTTTTTTTCGCATTTTTAGTCATGTTTTTTTTTAAATACGTGCTTCCAAGGATGCTACGGTGCAAGAAGGAGCGTTTCGGTTGTCGTTGTAGTAATTGCAGGCGTCTGTGATATTGTATTACTAAGAATGTGGTAGAATGGCAAGAGGTCATTCAACGAGTGGTATGCGGCGTCCTCGGCCGCACTCGACACACTGGTGGTGTCCCTGAAGGACGGTGGCATAATATAAGGGTACCCGTCACTCCGTGTACAAGTAGGTACACACAAAAACATTAAATCATCAATGAGACATACTACAAATAATTCGCATCAGTATAGCGGGTAGTACACATCTTTTTTTAAATATACTTGGTACCTATTTTATTTGTGAGTCGATTTTAATACAACGGCTTGTATTGGGGCGGCATAGAATACAAACTCCAATCCTATGCTGGCTACCTTTTTACAAATTATAAGTTAATGTCATCACACCTAATGGTAAATGCGTTGTAGTCTTAGATAAAATCTAAGGTTCGCGAAGTTAGCGTGCATTAAGCACGCTTCAGGTAAACAGAAACAATTCATTGTTTTCGGTTATATAGCTTAGTGAAAACTTCCAGTAAAAGTTTCTCCCAAATATCGTCCACGTACAGACAACAATTAGTTGCAGATTTATTACATGCATTGAATGAATTATGATTGATTTGTTAGTAGTGGGTGAACCAGAATTTCGCATTCACCGGCCGCAAACAGGTACCAGGACATCAGGAGTCAAGTAGAGGTTGCAGCTCAGAAGCTCGCATTATCAGTGCTTCGTGGGATAGAGCTTTTGCGGCAAAACGCGCGGGGACAGTGCGCGCGCGTCGCCCGCCGCGAGACGACGTGTCCCGACTCGTACCGAACATAGCCGAAAATAACTGAATTCCGTGTGGTGCGCACGGGGGGTGCTGTGAAGTGTCAAGGTGCAAGTGCTTGTGCGCTGTTTACCAACGCAGGAAGTGCAGTGCCCAATTGTCGACTTCGTGCAGTGGTTGGGATAGGTACTGGTGCGTTGACCGGGTGCAGGTTCGACGCCCGGCTGTGCATTCGTGTCGGATAAACGGTAATTATCGATTGTGAATTGTAGCAAGTGCGTTGCGAAAATCACAGTTTACAAAGGAACGGGTCTGCGCGAACTGGTTCAGCAATGCCGCCGCGCCGGCCAGCCGCCAAGCCGCTGCCAGCCGCTGCCAGCCGCCAAGCTTCAAACATCACTCCACTCCCAGTATTTGGTTCCTATCTAATACCTCATCATCTCACTGAAATCATAGAAGCTCTAAACGTTTACCGTCGTAATACTAATACATTATCAAACGTATACTGTAGTACCTGAGACAGGTATTCTTAATAATTTAGTGGACTGCCGTGAACACAAAAACTAGACAAACAACAGTAAGCGATCTGTTAATTTGGCGACTGGCATTTGGGTATTTCCGGGTATTGAATTGTGATGGAAAGGCTCACTTTATCCACCGGTCGTAAATTCGTTGATCAACAAGTGTGTATAAAGTATCGCTACGGCTTCTCTAACCGACATTAATTCGGGCAATAATTTGGTCCGCGATCATCTACTTCACTAGATGCATGTATCACTAATGACTTCGGTTTCAGTTGATTCGTGAAGCCGGAAAATATTCGTAGTGGTAACATGACAATCGGAATCTCCACACGCGATCGTCGGCCGCGCGTTCCCAGCCGTAGTCGGCCGCAGTCGAAAGGTCGACTCAAGAGCCGATAATTGAACCAAAACTCACCATGAAATTGCGTTACATGTTTTAAGGCAAAAGAAACACTGTCTAGTTTCACTGAATGACGATATATACTTTCGGTAAAAATGTGCTTCATAAAGTTTACAATAAGGTCTGTCTGGGAAGCCTACTGGGTTACGGACGCCCTCCAGCGTCAGATGGTATTCTGCTCGTTTATTGGCTATTGACGTAACAAGTAAAATTTACTTAAATTAAGGTTAATTATTAAATGATTGACACTAAACAACTTCCTGTACTATATTCACTATTGTTAGGAACTCCTGCCACAAATCACTTCACTTTACACCGAATAATGAACCACTAATAACTTTTCTACTGTAAATACTTTTAAATCTAGTTTTAATCTTAGGATCATTCGGTTTTTAGGAATTTCTAGCATTTCTATACCTTCAGGATAACGTTTTTTAGTCTCAACCTTCAGGTCCCGTCTGGAGATTTCCTCATCAAAACGAAAGCACCTACCGTTTTGCACAACAGAGGCAGGTGCTGTTCATGCGAATATTACGTTATGTTTATCGAATACGATGGAAATGTGTGACTATCCATGTTTAGTTTAAAGTTTATAATGCGCAGGTGCGAGCAAGGTAGAAGGTCGCGTGGCTCCGTCTGTCTAGCGTTCGGTCGTTGCTGAACTAATGTGAAGCGGATGTCTTCATTTACCAGTTTAGTAAACTAAGCTATACCTTGTACAAGTTGGGTTGATCATTTTGACAGACGGGCTAGTGATGGGAAACAGAAAATATCTAGTAGCCCAAAAATTACGTTTTTAAATACTTAAACTGTGACGAAATGGTGTAGGTGTATTATGTGTGAAATTCGTTATTGCACTAGACTAATATAACATTGGGTAGATAGCGACGATGGGTCAATATTCATAATAAGTACCGTTTTAATATTACAGCGTTATTTTTGGACCTCCAGTTAAATTTAAATAGGTGGTTCAGACCATGATAGTAAACAATTTTCCCAAAGAAACACGGCTAGAAAAGTGAAAAAAATATTCAGACCTTCCACACGAAATGGACCACGTGATCGAGTAGTTTTCTATGGCTTATAAGGCCAGTCGATGGAACGATGAATGCGTAATTCAAAGTAGTTTTTTTTACCTTATTTTTTAAAAGAGTAATACCAGCTGAAGAGACTTTAAACACTAGCCAAAGAGACCTAACCGATGCGGCGATTTAACATTGTACAAGCGTCTATTATTTTCAGTGGTCCTATTTAAATTTTACTTTGAAGCAATAAAAAACAATTAAATTTTCAGATAACGCTTCAATGTTTCGGGACTTTCGTGTTATATGTATTTTTAAAATCAATAAATTAAGAAAATAATTTATGTTCGTCATTGAAAAGTTATGTCGATCAGAAAAATGTACATCTGTCAAAAAGATCAAGCTAACTTGTACAGGGTGTAGTCCTTACACAATAGCTGTGAGCTTCGTGTACATTGTACGAGAAAAACGATTCATACCGAGATCAGAGCTTTTTAGTAGGTGCCTTTTTGTACATTAGAATCTTTTTCACAGTTGCGTAAAGTTTGTCAATAACATTATGCATTGCGGTTGAAATGAACGCCAATAATGTTTTAATGACAACTCTAGATAACCACAAGTATAATTTGATAGATTGTAATTTATGTAAACGAGCCTTATTATTCAAATGAAACTACTGGTTGAGTGGAGACGGCAGGTCCGCGCGACGAGGGCAATTTCATATTCCATATTCGACGACGTTCGACGTGTTCTCCGTGAACCTTGCGAGCCGATGTTACCATTGATACATTAGTTTTATTACGAACGACGACGTCAGTTTCGGCGGCCGTCGATCATTTTACATAAAAATGCACTTTAAACATTTAAAACATTATTATTTCAATTATTAATTAGTAAGATGGTGTTTTATCTGAATACTCCTGAATTTTAAGGTGGTTTTAGAGACTAGTTACGGCCCGAGATTTCGCTTGCGGTTTCACCCTCGGCTTCGTCCGCATGGCATGTTGGTAAAAAGTAGCCTGTATGTCATTCCAGACTAAAACCTATAACTGTACCAGATTTAAATCAGATTCGTTTAGTCTTTTTTGTGTGAAGCAGTCACAATATCCGTCTAAGAGAGTGGTGCGACCACTCAAACTTCCAAACTCTCGCAATAATGATAGAGGTAGGGTGTACCGATGATGTTCTTACCGAGAGCTTGAAACTTGTTATCTGACCTGAACATTTACATATATTGTCAAGTCATTCTGTATTTCTCAATGAGAGATTATAAGTTAATGCGAAAATATTTGATGGTACATCACCATCACCACATAAGGTTTATTATTATTATTAACCTTCACAAGTTCGCATTGGCTAGTGACGTAGCGTTTCTACATGAATCATCAAAATTGTCGCTCATGCAAGTAAATTGAACAACGATGATTTCATAGCTGTATTCAAATGATTTTTTATGCTTAACATTATGGTCAAATCAAATCGTATCATCGTTGGGCAAGAGGTGTTGTTCACTATCTGATTCAGTCGACGAGGTCACGGCGGAACAAAGATGTTATGTGTGACTCGCATCCCTTCTCAGGATTACATTAGGCAGGCCCGGTATCTGCTGCATTCTTGTTAACGAGTTTGTATGTTATAGTGGAAGATATGCACATCTTCCTTCGATTTTCTATACTACAATGACTACAGTTTAAGCTATCACAATAAGCCGATATAATTTAAATCAAACTATAAACTGAGCAGTGGCGGTCCACATCTCGCAAGTTTCGTTTATGAAAGTGGAATGTGCGTATGCTGTCGACAACATGACAGGATTTTGCTGGAGTAGTTCACTATTTCTTCAAATTCATTGTTTTTTAACTGCCTAAGAGTTAATACATAGATTTAACATTATATAGTATCTGCCGGTGACGAAGGGTAGGTAGGGTAAGTTAACATTGGAAAATAAATTAAACGGAAAAAATATGTAGAGAGGCAGCGATATAGCCTTATGTAATACTTAGCCTAATACTTGGTGCAATACACCGAACGACATGCCGTTAGCTGCCGCCGTCCGTTTAATTCGACGTTGTACTCATACCCGAGTTACTGCACTTAAAGCAGTCCTCGATGTTAATAATAAGATGAAATAAATAAATTGAAAATACGTCGGCAATAAGAACAAGAAGCGGGTATCTGTTAGTCCTTTTATGGAGGATCGAAAATGACAAAAAGCGGTATGTCTGCGGGCGCACTCAATAGGACCAGTTGTCCCGTTGTGTGCCGACTGGCCGCAGGGTTGCCGCCGTCCGCATAACTTTTTGAAGCCTCTGCGTCATCGTCCACTGACTCCCATTCGTGCAGACCAAGATAAGAGGTGACAGAAGTTGGCCTCTTGGTGTTAGGGCTTTACGAAAGGATTACTATCTTCTCGCGAAGCCCGTCTGGCTCGCTACCATCCTCCTCTTACTCGATTCAGCCGCCAAATGTTTTGTCGTATTTCGACTGGAGACTTGAGAGCCAGTTTTCCTATATTTCTCCCCGTCATTCGATCATCCTCCTTTCCAATGTTGTTTTGGCGTCCGTCCGTCCCGTATATTGTTGGTATGTTTAGGGTCTGGTAATGTCATTGATCTGGGTTGCCTTAACGATGTGCTGCAGGCAACGCGTTAGTAGTTGCTGTCCTAGTCTGGTGTTCATAATCTCCATGGGTGTCGGTGATCACTTTCCATCTGGTAACCTGTTTGACGTTCACATTTGTAAAACAGATGGAAATATGCAAGATACATTTTCACATTAAATCATCATATTATACTAATTGAATAGGCTCAAGATTTACTAATGCAATTAAACTAAAATTATTTATAACGTACACCAAAACTGGAGCCATAAATCTCCGAACACCTCTGGGTGTTAATTAAATAATTTTGTGTTAACGAATACGTTTTTTATCCCACACGCGCAGCATCCGCATATTTTGTTCGCTTGTTTTCAGTAATCATTAAATTTATGTTGATATGTCTTTTTTATTTCATCAATTTTAATTCATATCTATCGCTTAGGCTTGAAATCGTGAGAAAAACAAAAACCAAAGAGGGTTCTCTTGAATATTGTCAGAAATGTAGTTCAGCAACCAACCAGCGGACTAGCGTGGAATATATGATTTTAAACTTTCATTATCGTGGACAGGAAACATTTTTAAAAAACTTTTTAACTCGTTACTCACGATTATTACTCACGGCATGTCTTGCCGTGACCATGACCCATGCAACTGGGTCTACATATCGGCATATACATATAACAATAATCGTGAGTAACCCGTTAAAAAGTTTTTTAAAAATAGCGTGGGATAATATGTCAGCTTTGTAACTATCTTATAAATTAGGAAGGAACGCATAGATGCCAGCCCTTAAAACTTGGCCGTGGGGTTCGAATTACGAAATAACATCTAAATGAATGCCTTTGGTATGAACTTATAAAAGGAGTCGGTGTCTTCCGCGCCCCGGGAACGAGTTCCAGGTCCGTTGAGCACTCTTCTTCCAGGAACGGTCCATAAGGTATATTCTTTACCTGATTTTAGGATGAATGCCGGAGGGAATAATCTGATGATATCTCTTTCACATTTGATATCATATTTTTAAAACATAACCTTATATGATATTTATTGGAATTTATTGACGTCGTTGATTGGAATTTAAAATAAAAGTTATGGCGTATTGTAGAAGTATTATCAGCTGATAGGTAAAGCGTTATTCTAGTAAATAATATATGAATATTTAAAGAATTCCTTACAGACCTACGTTCGTCCTTAAGTCCATCGCTCCTCAGCCTTCGCTGATGGTAGATTGTGTATTCGCATGGAGACGTTAAACTGCCTCTCAATATATACCATGAAATGTTTTGATGTCGTGTTCGCTTTTATCATCAGAGCGAGATTTTAAATCGAGTTTCATGCTTTTTTCATGGTCATAACATTATGTCTTTGCATTTAGGCCGTCCACGCGCATTAGGAGCCGTTTATGTGTGCCGTGGCATTATTCATCCCGTCTGCATGTACAATTAATTCGATATAAATTCCTAGGCTAGTACCATCTCGCCCTCGATAGGTACTCCAGCAGGTTTTGTTCCAATGCAAATTTGTCACCTCGTGTCGCAAATAACATTGCTATTTTATTGTATGCAAATTGGACAAAAAGTACACTAGTGACACACGAGTTGCGGCGGGCGAGCGCGGGACCTCGTGGCGGTTTGCAATTGTTTTAATTCACAAAACAGCCTTCACTGGTGATTCTTTACAACAGACCATTATGTAAGCTCGTGACCTTTTGACACTGGAATTGACAACTACCGAATCTAGGAATTTTATGTTGCAGCTGTCTCTTTTTGGCGAGGTATGGATTACTACCTCTACCTTTTCTATTCAAGTTAACCAACACCTTACATTGAGTGGCTAAATTGTTGAAGCCGAGCTGCGAGATACTTCATCGTATTTTGCGTGTGATTTAAGACAGCTATCCTAAACAAAAGAAAACATATTATCAAATCCTGGTGTTGCTCACTTGGAGGAGTTGCAATACAATGTATCGTCGTCCATAATGGATGCGGAACGTGTTGCGGCGCCAGGAAAGACATTCAGCAATATATCGATCGATTGTACCACGCCCACCACCACCACCAGTCGACGGTCCGAAGTGGAATTATTGTTGGAACTAGTGCTATTACTGTTCTGCTAACCAATAACGGGAAGAGACTACAGCGTCACGGAGCTGAGGAAGTCCTTAGAACACTATTACCTTACTGTATGTATTTAACATCTCCAAATGTTGTCATTTGCTAGACAAGAAATGGTCTTGTTCTGCTGTTTGCTCTTGTTGTCCCTTAACATAAGTTAATAAATTTCCTTATTTGGATTAACGCTGACTTGGCTTCCGTGTTTGGATTTACTGGAACACTGGCAATATAATAATAATACAGTTAATTATTATAATTAAATAATTACAAAACATTCAACGCCTGTATACGGAATATATATAATTTTGCTACGCTGTTAAGTGCAATCAATACCTATATGTTATGTTATATGTGAGAGGCTATATCAGCCGTTTACTTTGTCCTTGTACACATCACACGTAAAACAATGAGAACGCGGAGCATTACATTAAGATCACTTAAAATCCGTAAAATATTCATCATCTCAATATGGGAGCCGCCATTGATAAAATAAGTTCAAACGGAGCTTACAAAAGACATGGTTCTTGGGTATATGTCTGATGTGGTCTGCATGTCGTAAAAACTTATTGCCTACAATCGAAGCTGGCCCACTAACAGGCCGTGACACCATTTCACATACTTTAAAGCAATTCATACGAACTGCCCCCTTACCGGTAAATGTTTAATTGCTGGATCTCGGGCCGCACTCGGCCCCACTGGAACTAATGCTAATGCTCTCAAATTGTACGGTCGTCATCACTAGTGTGCGTGTGCGTGTGCGTGTGCGTGTGTGAGAGTTCTACCTCTTCGATCTTTCCTTCGGTCACCTTCGATCACCTTTCGTATTGCTAATCGATCGATGTAAGTCGTGCCAAGTTTCAGCAAGAGGAGAATTTCAAGTGGTTAAGCTCATTAGGCAGCTCACCCCCGATTCTCACCTATTCTTTACTTGTGTATGTCTTCGTTCGTCTACATTTAAATATTTTAATATGTTTTGGACAGACTCTTGACTAAACTGGTTACTGTGTTTTCATTTGAAGCGCAGTACGGTCGAGGCTGGTCGTCGTGAGATTTACTGAAAAAACATTTCGGCCCCGCTGTTTGCTGGACAAACATTTGTTAAGGCGACGAGACCGCTCGAGAGGCATTAGCGGGTCGTGTCGGTACACACGGTACATTGAAAGCACCTTAGCCTCGGCATCGTAACTCACCGACTCTGTCTGGTGACGGATGCGCGCGCCTCTCGCCGCCGCCTCCGCCACTGTTACGAGTATGTCAGTTACCATTTACCATGTGCGAATGGTAACATGAATTTTAAAAAAGTAAATTTAACAGAATATATTACGTTTATGTAGCCGGTGGTTGCAGCATTATGTCTCAGTGTTTGACTAAGAAGGTCGCTCATGACCAATTCTTATTGCAACATTCAATTACAACCAATTCTTTGTCACAGCTGAGAGACTTTAATCGTACAGGATATCTGGTGTTAGCGGTCTTACAAGGAGGGATGAAATTATTTAAGTGAGTATAAGTATATTTTTAATTTTATAGATTTAATTTCAGGGAACAAAATATGTATAATTGTCCCGATATGTTCTCGTGCCGTGCCGTCCACCGGCCAAATAGACACGGCTGCGAATTTACTAAGGGTTGGACAAGTATCGATTCGATCCCACGATAAAATTTAATTTATAAAATTTTAAGTAATAACAGGTAATCAATCTATCCAGATATCATGTATCCAGGTGTGTTTTTATTGGCGAACAATATGCGTCTTTCCATGTTGAGAGTTAATAATATCGTTCATTATTCAAGATATTCATTATATGTCATACGATTATATTTCTGTGTAATAAAAATCATGCAATTACTGAAGAAAAAACGAATGACTTCTAACACCTATTGTTACATCGTTGCAGTAATTGACTAAAGCGGTCAGACACTGTTTTATAGAAATTATACTGTAATTTAGCCAGATTGGTTATAAATCGGTGTTATGTTATTAGGCAAGTGTAGTACGTGTGAGGACAGTGACGCGGGCGGACAGCCACCGGAGCCACCGGGGCCACCGGAGCCACATCAATCACAGCGAGATGGTGATTCCGACACGTTATTAAATAATTGACCGTAAATAATACCGCGAGATTCAATTACATATAATTACTGACACACGGCCCGCTAGAACCAGATACAAATTGAAAGCAACTTGTCGCGGACACACCTTCCATTAGAATACATTCAATAGACGTGACTAATGACATTGTCGTAGTCTTTTTGTCCAAATGATATTGGGCTGTATTCTGTACTCATCCGCACGATTATGATATGAAGGTAATACGTAGGTATTATATAGAATATGGCTGTTCAGTGGAGCGACGAGGGACCTGCGTATTATATGTGAATGAGTCTATGTTGCCAGTCTGCGTATACTTGCTGTTTCACAGCAATTATAAATGCCAAATTTCAGTCAATCTCGAACATATTTTATTTATAAAGTTATTATTATGAACCCACGGTTAATGTTCATATTGACACGGATATAAGCAGGATGGCTTTACGGTACACAAGATACTGTGGTACGCATTGCTTATTAGTACTGGGTTAATGAAAGTAAGATGTATTAATTTTATTCTATAGAAAATAAGTAATTTCGTCTACTTTATTTGATAATTGTAATAAATATTGTTAAGAATGTTACACATGGGGCCATTATCGGTACCCCCGGGCGGCGTGGCGGCGCCCAGTGCTGCTGCGGACGATCTGTTCCAAGAGCCGGCGAACTTGTAAACGACGTCAAACGACCGCCGTAACCAATTCACTTACGTGTTATAGTTTTTATTGATGTCAATAATGATTTAAGGTGATGTTCGCTTACACGAATGTTGTGTTTAAATTTTATCTTTAAACTTAAAGCGAACATGTCCTGTGAAAAAAGTGGAATGAATTTGGTACATTGGTCATGTATTTTTATTGAATTCATCGTTTGTACAATATACAATAAAAGAAAAGTTATTCGTGGAATTTTAATATAATTCGTGTAATTGTTGTTATAAATAAATTTTAGAATTTTTTTCTAGAACGAAACTATCTACGAACATGAAAATTTTAACTTAAAATAGTTCAAAATTAGAAACTGAATAGCTGTTTTTTTGCAAGATTTAAGATAATGACAAATATGAAATCTTGACCAAGTTTCTTACACCACTAGTAGGTACTCTGCCAGAGCTCTTTGCCTTAACGCCAGTTATAACATGTAAACGGGCAGTTTAACGGATTCTTGTAAAACGGATATAGTGGAGCGAGTGCGGCTTCACGGGAGCCGCAGCGCCGCGCCGCAGTACCGCAGTGCGGCTCCCGGTGAAGAGAGGGGTTTACGACTCTTTATTATATCGCTGATTAGTTTGTGAGATACCGCTGTATGGAACTAACTACACCATATCAAAAGTAAGTGTCTTGAGTTTAGTCACGCTCGACGTCACATCAATCACAATCAGTATAAACCGTGTGCCTAACAAATAGTTAGGCATTTTATAATTGCTAATTTTGTTTTCATTGACAGTTCGTCGATAAAATAGAGGTACATAATATGAAATAAAATGAAATGTCAGGTCGAGTTCTACGATCCGGTTAAACCACATCTACGCTTGTTCAAAGAATGCCTTTAAGTGTACCATTCAACTCAGTCCAAATGCATGAGCCAGTTCATGTATTCAAACTCGACACCAAATTGAGATAATGAAATGTGGGGACTTGCGACGAGCGGGCAAGGTTGTATGATAAATACTTGATTCGGCTCAAAGTACCAAAATAACACATAAAACTAATAGAGCCTGTTTTATTGCTTGTAATGGGAATGGACGATTCGGAATAACTTTTAAGTTACGCAAGCCGCCAGAAATGCTTCGGAACAGTGCAACAGTGTTAAACATTCAAAACTCAAACTATTTTGTTAGTTTACTTAAGTATTTGGCTATAATTCCAAATATACCTAACATACCTGTTACGTACATTTACGTCTTGCTCAAGTAATAAGTCTATTTCGCAGTAGTCGTATTCGCAAGCTCACAAGTTTTGTAATATAAAAATATTTATGAATGTAGCAGTAGTTTAATGCACCAACCACAACAGTGTTGTAACAAAAAGAATTCAGCGTACTGATGTTACTGATGTCTAGTTGGTGCTACTGCTAAACTGAGCTGAGTAGGCGGAGTTTTATTAACAAAATGGAATAAAAATTGTTACACACAAATATGTGTTCATACAGATTTCCTCCTGGTCTCCTAATTAACCCGTTTCATTCATTAACTAGGAATTTTCAGCGTAGATATACAAGATTGATAGTGTTAACGATGACGCTTAGAACCGTTGGCACCTGCGTCACATAGACGAACAAATGTGAGCTAATGCAATAGACACCAGCGACCGTACATCATCCATTGATAAGCCGCATTAATATTTACATTGGCTGTAGTATTTTTAATGTCTCTCGATAGTGGTTTTATCGGAACCGCTGACTTAAACAGCACTTGGAATATAAAATGTCTTTGTATTTTATCGATATGCGTGGGAGCGTCCCGCGACACCTGTCTCCCCGACCTTGTTGCTGCTGAGAGAGTTGCTTCTATTATTTTATAATAAAATACAAAACGTGTTATCATTGTAATAGCCAAAATGTTAAGTCCACGCAGATATCCTTCATGTTATCTCGTTAGTAGGTTTTAATAATTTCAACTGTTGGCGAATCCGTAACACAGCACGAACATACATATGTCACCTTAACGACAGTACTTATGAATGGCAACAGAATAATTGAATGAATTCAACAGACGTTCTTGATGTTGATCTACATTCGATACAAAACATGATGAGGTCCAGGGCATTTCTAGATTCCTTAGCTTTTCAGCGTTTTTGTCAAGATGGTGTTTGACGACCATTTGAAACGTATTGTTGTATGGCAGCTTCACATCAAATTCATACATGCAATAGTCTGTCTAATGGAGGCCGAAGCGGTGATATTAAAGGTTGTTGATATCACCTATAAAATTACAACTAGTGCTGCCAACCACAATGACCGACAACTATTTTGACGATATCCAATTATTGGAATCAGTTGTTCGATGATGGTCCACAGATTGATTTAATCACCAATTTCAAGGATGCAAACAAACACATTCACCCTGTTGCTGCTTCCAGGTAGGCTTTAGCAAAAGTTGTGTTTAAATGTTTAATATTAAAAATGCTCAGTATATGTATATGATTAATGCGACACGAACAAAGTAGAAATCTTATTCAATACCCGATATATAATAAGAATATAAAAATAAGGAATTTAATGAGAGCTCATATCAACTTTCAGAAAGACATAATTGTACGACCCGACGACATCGCCCGACGCGGATATCCCAATCATTACCTTACAAGACAAACAGTCCGACGACCCTCTCGAGGACCGCTGCCGGCCCGCGTCCTCGCCACTCCCTCAGTACTTACAGGTGAGCTCTCAATAGCCCCGCTCTGATTGATGCTCGGAGTGGACGCGGCAAAAACTATGATCCATCGACTCCATCGGTAATTAATTGACCGCGAGTGTGTTTCTTGAGATTTATTGGTTTTTCAGACTTTCCAATAACAACGGCGCGGGAGCAGCTTTCTCCTGCCCTTGCAGGGAACCAGCAACTATGTAGAAATGTAACAATTTGTAACTGGTTTCGAACTGATATAGCTCGTGCGAAATATAAGCTCACCTCCCGGGCACCGGTACGACGACGTGGCTCATACTCGGATCACGGTATCACACACACAGATTACAATGCAGTCTATTCTGGACAAATTTTAAGTTCGATCTGGTGGTGAATTTTCTTGTTCATAAACGAAACTGCACCAGTGAATAACATTCAAATAAAGTATACTTCATTAATTTCTATATAGTTCTAAGGATGTTCGTTAACAGTAAAAAATTAACCTTATTTTCAAAGGCGATCTACAGTTCGCTGCTGTTGTTCCAGGTCTGTCTTAGAGCTAACTTCTTGAGGATGAATTTGGATTAGCACAAACTTATGAAATATAGAAATATGTCGTAAATTCGCTCAACATTGAACATAGCTGTAAGACTTCCGAGAACAGAGCTGGTTTCTGGAAGTGAGCGGCTTATAATCTCTTAATGTCTACATTTAACCTCTCACGCTGTACTCACTAAGAATTTTCCAATATGATATTGTGCAGAATACGTTAAAGATTTAAAATAGGTAGATAGTTCTAGTTGAAGTTGAAATTGAATTAACACGTTAAAATCAAGTTGCCATTGTATGTTTGTAGTTACGAGTATAACGGAGTACTTAACTTAAAATAATGCGTGGTGTTTTTGTAACATGCCTTCAGCCCATACACTACTTAGCACGGGTCTCTTCATGCTGAGGAGGCCTATAGCTCGCTGCTCCGATGCAGATTGGTGCAGGTTTCTATGGCCTAGGTTGGTGTCGGAAGTTTTTATGCCGCTCGAAGGCCTCCGATATGGTTTAATAATTTTATCTAACGACAACAACCGGAACAAACGTCTTCCGAAGCACAGAAGCGTTCATGAACTTTTTGCCACTGGCGGTCACCCATCCTCCTACCCACCGCGCCGCGCCGAGCTATGCACGCAACATATATCTCGGTTATTAATATTAAAGGTAATGTTGTGATATTAAATAAATGCGTAACTGTGGTAACTGGTGCTCAGGATGAAGATCGACCGATGGTCTGCCATCTGCAAGATGAGGGTAATACAGTAATGAGGAGTGCGAGCAAAAACACATAAAATGACTGCGGTTATATCGTTTCTATTTGTGTTTAGTATGTAATCGTAGACTGTTTGTTTATCACAAATATACAGACAGGCTTAGTACGTACGAGTATATCTGGTTTAGATTATGTATATTTGCATTATGTGTGTAGTCAGTTTTAGTCTCGTTGCTGATCAAAGTCACACTGCTGCTAACGATTTAAATCATAATACCTTGACAAAACACTTGTTCAATTATTTAACACAAACTATATTTTTTGTTAAAATCTTTATTTAAATTTAATTAAATTTCATTAGTATCTAATTTGAACACGACAACACTTTAAATGACAGCGTCAACATCAAAATGCCATATTATAAATGCGGTGGTCGAATACGAATCACATATTTACAATTAGGAATAAGTGTGAGTAGCGATCGAATGATTTTCCAATACGCGTAATTTTAATTCAGCCGTAGACGGGTGTTGTCTGGCCGATGCTGCATCGATTTCAGTAGGCTGCTCCCGTCGAGCAGGCTTGTCACATTCTTATAAAGCTAACAACTCACAATTAAGATATCCCCGTTTTATTAGCGATTCAACTCTCACACTTACACGTATGTACGCGCCATCTACGGCGCCTCATGTATTCATTCAACGCACGGATCTACAGACAGCTAGTTATATTTTATTTACGACGGCTCAGCATTTCTTCCTAATAAAATGACATTTTATCAAATCTTGCCGCTCGCATTATTCAAGTGTAGACCCCTATTTTCTATAGCTTCCTATGACTTTGGTTCTTTCTGCGCAGCCATTTCTGGAAAGTGGATGTTTGTTACTTGAGTGAAGAGAGATCAAGGAATGTACAATTAAAGTGTCTGGTTAATAGCTTGTCTTCCTGGACGCAGTGTGTTCGTAGTGGATTCTTCACATTTCGGCATTATTACACTTTCTACATTTCTTAGTTTGGTCGCGTAGTTTCCGTATTTTCATTTTACTTCATTTGAATATTTTCAACGATTTATTTGTAGTTACATTTTTCCACACTTCAAAATTATATCAATACATTGTCTTGTTTCTCAATTTAATGAGTTATTTATAGCAGAAAATCTTTTTCTAGTAATTAAAATGAAATTATAGGTGCCTAAAGTTTTGTTATTACTTAGTGAAGGAGCAAGCCAGAATCAGTCTCATATTTTGGATAAAACCATGGCCATTTTCCTTATAGGCATTAATATCGTCGTAACTTTTTCAGTATAATTTTATTTTCCATTTAAGCTAACTTCCTCCGAGTTGTTCTGTTGTCTTCTCCGCCCAATAGTTTCAGCTTCACGGACGGTGTCGGGCAGCTGGGTGCGGCCTGTTTCCGGCATGAACAGTGTTAGAACTCCTGACAGTAATGATGTCATTCCAAATATGACAGGAGGTAGACCTGACCAGTAAGCCATCTAAAATAAAATAGTCATTTAAAATTTTACAATGTTAAAATAAGAAAAACTAACGAAATGTAAAGATATTAAAGCTATTGGAGTTTGTTGACATGTTTTGTTAAATAAAATTCAGAGATTATTATGATAAAATTATCATGAAGGAGTGAAATACTAACAAGTAATGGTGTCTGAGGAGCAAGGAGTGAGCCGATACGACCCATAGCAGAGCAAATTGCGTGTATAGAATTCCTTGTGTAGGTCGGGAACAACTCTGAAGTGTACATGTATACAATGTTGTAGGAGAACGTCGCCAGCATCTCAAATGCCATGAACAGCACCAACCCGACCCAAGCGTAACCTGGAAACGATTAACAAAGAAAATAGTCTCAGGTGAATCAATATTATTCAAGTTACTGACCCGAGAGGGCTTTAGTTCATAACAAGGAAACTTAATATGTAACAGAGAAAGGAACCGAAATAAATGCGTTTAAAAATACGATGTTGAAATAACTCTTACCTTTGGGAATAAATGGTTGAGATATGCAAAAAATGCCACCAATCATAAATGAAGATATTAAGGGTAATTTTCTCTTATATTTTGATAAAGCTAGCCAGTAAAATACGTTCGCCGGAATATCCATCATCATCAGCAATGCAAAGTTGACGTACTTGTTGCCATCGATCAGCACGGAACTGATCATCATTCCGTAGTTTATCAACGTGATAGTAAACCACCAAACCATGCATATGAGAAAACGTTCTAGCATTATCCTCGATTTGAAAGTTTTCACCAGCAACTTTCCGTCGTTTAATTTGCTGGAGCTGTCTTCGTCAACATAGTCCAGCTTGTCTAACATCATCCTATCGATCGTAACATTATTTCTTTTTCCAATCTTCTCAATTAGTTGAATAGCTTTTTCTTTTTTTCCTTTACTAAATAGCCATCGGATGCTCTCGTCAAGGAAGAAAGAATAGGTTAGAATTAAGAGTGTTGGTGCGTAGATGACTCGTAGAAAACTCCTCCAGTACGGTACAGCCCAGGCTACAAACGGCATTATAATTAGGCCTATAGTATAACAATTCAACAAAATCATTTGGAAGAAAACAGCACGTTCTTTTTCGACGATTTCAATGCCTGAAAAAAAATTTATAAAGGTTTGGGAATTATTGCTCAGTAATGAATTGAACTTATAAATAAGTGTCACAAGAAAACGACACGAATCTTTTAATACTTACTCAACATAAACATCGGTGAAAGGGCATCCCCAATAGCTGCCTCTAATCCCTCTAACGCAATATAAAACCAGAATGAAGAAGCAAAGCTTTTAGTGATTCCTAAGACTGCTCCCATCGTGCCCGCGAACACTGCTGCTGTTTTCCGACCAAATCTAACGTATGGAAAAAGAAGATACTAACCATTATTAGCCTTGTCAAGGACAAAAGAGGGTCGCACTCAGACAATGGCATGGTATTACTCACAGCGCCTAATATTTCAGTGCGCCCACAGTCGCAGACCTGACCTGATCATCATACACTATATCATCATACACTCGTATGTTATTATATTGAATAAATTTAACGACCTGTGACGTAGGCATTGAGATCTAATGAAAGGACTTTTCATGGAGATATTTGTCAGATTTGGTGGCAAAAAATAGTAGGTAGGAGGAGCTAAGATTATATCTTCAAATAAACCTGTCAGAAACTTGTCCTTGGAGTAGCAGCCCCAGCATGTTCCCGAAGCTATGCACGGTGCCCACCAACGGCGGCTTCCAGTCCTGACATGCCAGTCCAAACTAGAGAAAGACAACATCATAAAGGCGATATTCAAGGCATACTACCAAGCATATCATAGTATTCATCATGACAACTAGAATCGGCAGATGTGTGTATTATCTTCTATTTGTTTTGATTATGCTTTGATTGGTGGTTATGCTTTGAAGTTATGTTAAACATTTATTTTCCACAACGTACTAAAAGTAAGGGTAGTAATTTTACAAGTATTCCGTGACGTATAAATGGAGCACCCGAGCTGGAACCTGCCTGGCCAAGTCTGAACCCACCGGGCTATCGCAGCTTTCGATTATGATAATGCGTAACATCAATCAAAATACAATTCTGTCCATTATTAGACAAATTAGTTGGGACTATAATCGTATACGGTGGAGATAGCGATGCTAATATAATAGTGACGTCACCTCTCTGCGAGCCGGTCTTCATGAATAAATGTATGTGTGTATAATTGGTATTGATTATGACGGCCATCCATCATCGACCTACGAGTATATGTAGGTGGTCTCGCTGACCGAGCTACACTGGACAGATTAGTGCTGCAAATTAGGACGATTTAAGCGTCAATTAAGATTTTACTGCCTTTTTATTGACGTGAAAAGCGCTAGGAATTGATAAATAGAATGGTAATGCACGAGAGATTACTTATTAACATTGAAGATCGCATGTTGCCGACGTATTACGATTGAAGACCGTTTTACGTTAAAAAAAAACGCAAGTGGAGTTATGGAAGAGTGAATTTGAATTAAAAAATTAAGGAAGTAACAAAGAGTAAGAGGTTTAATGTAAAATCGTGACAAAAAACAGAATTACATTGCGTAATCACTGGTGCTATACACAAGGACTGATTTGTATAGAAGCAGATATCAATATTTAGTCCTGAGGCGAGGCTTTCCGTATTTTATGTATGGTGATTTAAATGATGCAAGTAGAACCTCCTTATAGCAGTGAGTGCCAAGAAAGGGTCTAATGAACGTTCGTATGATATTAATCTTCCCACGGCGCGGCGGCGGCGGCGGCGGCGGCGGCGGCGGTCGGGAGCCGCTGGCGACGGGGCGCTGTGCGGAATATACCACCGATATTTGTTAAGGGCAACGCTGACAAAATACAACAAGCTTAATAATTGGCAAATTCTTACAAAACAAACTTTAAAACATTTAAGCTTAAAGTGTTAAGATTAAAAGTTTAAGGACAACTTACTTTTGAAAATTGAAAAGCACCAAAAACAAGATAATCTCATAAGTAGTATGTATGGTATTGTGATGTGAATGGGTGTACAAATATATAAAATAGGGCTTACTGTCATTGTGGGAGGAGCCGAAAAATAAGCAATAGAGTCTTAATGAACATTTTAGAGTAGTTACGGCTGTCGCGGCTGTCGCGGCTGTCGCGGCTGTCGTGGCTGTCGCGGCTGTCGCTGGACAGGCGGCAGTGGTATGCCTCTAAATGTTTCATCAAAATGGCAAATATATCGGTGTCAATATTGTCTTTATTGTGGCATTTGCTGAGCCTTAAGCAAAGGCGTGGAGGAAGGCGCTACGAGTATAACTGGTGCGGGCGCGGCTGCAGGCCTGGGACAAGCTGGGCCGGTTGACTCATGGGCGACACACGGCGCTCGACGGTCAACTAATTCTATAATAACAACACTCCGCCGCGCGGTAGCTACAACCGAAGCTTTTTTACATTCATTTTTATTATAATACTGAGACAATCTTGGATCGTTAATGATAGACACAAAAGGATTTTACAAAAAAACTTGTTTTTGACGATTGTGTTTATTTGAAAGAAGCTACTACAGCTGGCTTGATATCACAACTACAAGTATTAAATTACAGTCGGGTCCAGCCATCTTTACTGTATACACGATATTCTCAAGTTGTTTCGTATTTAAAATGAGTACTAGGAATTGAAGGGATAAAGAGCATCTAAACATGATTGAGAGTGTCAGTCTGCACTTCGCCGGTCGCATTTTAACTCTCTGTGAGTCATCAGAGACACGACTAGGCGGGGTGTTCGTACACATAATTAGGACTTAGGAAAATATATACATAGAGTAGCATATAAATAACAGTGAGGAATTGTTAAAAAAACAAGACAATAATATAGTAATAATAAATAAATAAATAAGAAACTCGAATAAGTACAGCCAGTGTGTCCTTTATTGCAAATCCCGGGATAACTTTCAAAATAAGCATCAAGTTATGGGAATGTTGTAAGCCGCGTCATGTACATATGTGGCTGTCGGACACAACGGCCACGGCCACGTACACACTACGTCTCATCGGCCTTTGAACACCCTCTATGAAGGTTCAAAATTATCATTTTAATTAATAATGATAAGCTATAGCCAACCGAGCTCAGCCCTGACAGATTATATCCATGATATCCACATATTTGTAGTAAAATGAAATGGAGTATTATGGAATATGTTTTTAAAGCTGCAAATAACTGTTTAGAAGTACTGTCGAATTTGTACAGAGGTACTAGGACAAGGGGATGAAAATATTGTTCTGAGAAAATAAGGCAAGGTAATGGGCGGAGAGACATCTGATAGTGGGAGTAGTAATTGTTCCTGATCACGGTGTGCAATGAAAATCATAAATTTTCAAATTTCATCCGTTCTTAAGGGTGGCTGCCGCATGCTGGTACCTCCAGGCCAGCTACAATATACAGTATGCGGCTAAAAACGATTCGGCATTGACATTAGCAGTAGCGGCCAGCTCCTGTTATTGTGCATGCAAATGAGGCTGCGATGAGGGTTGCACAGCAGCCGCGGCCATGGCGCCGGACGCGTGTCTAACGATGTTATGTTTAATATTGTGTGATAGCACCGGAGCACTCGCACCCGACGTAGGGTTGGCAGCTCCTGGCTCGGGTCGTGATGACGGCTACAGCGGATACATTGTATGCATACTTGGTGGACATTATCGTCATATTTGGTTGATCGACTTCTTTGATATGCTCGTGTATTGATTACCTATACTTTTAGGGCTCGTTTTAATGCAGTAGATTACACTCTCTGGTGACGATTTTATCTCCGCAATGCATTTCTTTCTTAGGCTGAGGTTGCGTTTGTAATAAGAAATGGGCTTTACAAGATCAGTGTTACGTAAAGTTTTATTTATTTGACAAAGGTAAATGTTACCTAATTTAATATTTTAATCTGTAGCAGCATCTTGATATTTATATCAAGACAATGACCTTATTATCAAACTTATTTTCATATTCACGCGAGTAAGATTTAATGAATACGTCAGTTTAACGTATCAAATGCACGTGTATCGGCCATCGCTTACATGAGCCAGCCCTGACTGTCGCTCGTCTCCGGCATCCGCGGCGTCGTGGCCGCACTGCGGGATGGTGGTAGCAAAAAGCTGTCGAATGACCACTCGCCACGCACAGGGTCCCGTTCGCACGACGCCGTCATCTAGTAACCAGTAGCCACTAGTACCAACTCGCATACATTGACCTTAAAAGTTATTGCATCCTACAATGATCTGTGCTGCATTTTTACGAGTCTATACTGCTTTACATTCCTCTTTACAATGAGCGCATCACAACAATATCTTGCTAGTTAGTGTGTTGCGACAAATTATATGTCAGAACATAAATCTATGCGGTGCTGTTTTTGTCTTGAACATTATTTCCATCTATGTAGTTATATTGAATTTGATAGCATTTAGATTGTTATTTCAATTAAATCCGCAAGCTTAATCGAAACGGTCGTGGCGAGATTTTCGAAGTGGTCGGGAGGATGCAACCAATGTTATAATACAAACGAACGTGTAAAGTGATTGTAACTCGATGAACAGGATGTGCGGCGGTGCAGCAGCAGCAGGCGGCGAGCGGGCGCCAGCAGCGTCGGCCGTGGCAGCAATAGCTCTATTTCAATCAGCGAGCGATGGTATCGCGCGGCAATAACACCCAACAAAGCGTCCTATCTGATGCGGCGGTGTCGGTCACGAGACCATTGTACTCCGCGGCCGCGCGGCGTCCAGCCTCGTCTAGTCAATTGATTATTTTGAGTAATGATATTATGGTCTATTGTGATTTGTCAGATTTAGTTTATGATCTAATTTGTGATGGAGGTCAGTTGCGGGATGACGAGTCACGGCGGTCGGTGCCGCGACGCTTGAGTTTGTAGGTTGATCTTTTGTTCTTGTTGAGCGGATTTGTATTTTTATATGAACGATTTACTATACTTGTTGCTTTCTCGTCTTCACCGCCAGATTATGAAGTACTTAATAGGTTAGTAAAACGTTAATATTGTCGCGTAGATTTAGCTGATAACGAATTTCGACGCAAGCTGTCAGAGCTACTTGGCTCTGTGGGAAATGGTCGGACTATCGAAGCGGAGGTTCATGGTTCGAACCCCAAGTTTTATGTTGGTTTTTATTGTTTATAATTT
>DWJZ01000719.1:0-28806 GCA_018249125.1 Asbolis capucinus
TTAAAAAGTTAGCGCTACGATCCCACCTGATGGTAAGTGGTCTTCGATAGTAAAGTGCACTAACTTAGTGGAAGCCTATTCACTCTTGACAGGAAGACATTTACATTGTAATCGAACAGGAACACTGATGCGGCAGCTTATTCCAGTCCTTCATGATGCCACACACTATAGGAAAGTTTATAATATGTGATAATTATTGCATTACCCGGATTGTTTTAGAGGAAAGATTTCTTAAAGCTATAGACGTAAGAAATGAAATTCCAACAGAATATATGAGCCACAAGGAGAGGTTTGAGAGTGCTATGCGCAAAACAGGTATCTTTTATGAGGTCCTTATGGAATTGATCAAGCAAAATCCTGAATACACCAAATTTGTGTAAGTAAATACCTACGTAACATATGATTTTAAATTCGTCTCGTCCTGGACTTAGTACATTTTGCTATGTAATGGGTACTCACTGTTTCTCGTGTCGATATTTCGACCCAGTTTCATGGATCAAGGTTCCGGCGAACTGGCCTGGAACTGTACTGAACTGTAAGTTTCCGCAAAATGGCATAATAAATGCAAACGTGTCGTTTATCATATGCAAATAATAAGATTGCGAAATTCAACAAAAAGTTAAATTATTATATTTTGTATACCAACTAACAGTGGTATACCAATAAATACCAACCAACATGACAACAAATACCAACTAACACGATTTTTTATATTTAGTCGAGCAATATTGATGTATTATTTTGCCTGCCTCTTACCTCCGCATGTCGACTTTTTCTTCTTTCTTTCTAACAGATTACATTACATGAGACTTCTAGCAGGCTATGTCATTGTTGGGTATCGTAGCATTTATAGCATCGGCGCCCCATCTCTTTAAGTGGGGTCACAGTTGATGAAAGCTTGGCCAAAGCCAGCCTCATGTGGTTATTGGGTAGGCAAGTAGTCCTATCGTGAAGCCCATATAAGCATCGCATCCGGCTGTGTTGATTTGCATGAGCATTCACCTCCTCCATTTCTCGTATCTCAGGAGGGTATTCCTTACTCCTTGTATGGACACAAGAAAACAGCATTAATAGGATAATAAATTTTTACTATTATTTCAGTCTCAGTCCAGCAAAAGTGTTTATTATTCATGATGGAGTATTCAAGGATTCGTCTCCGTTACTTCCACATTTCGGTTTATTCTTGACTACTATTATGAGCCAAGCTACTTCAGAACAGCAGATGAAATGGATGGCTCCAGGTGTACCGATATTAGGATGTTATGTTCTGGTACGAATACATGCACTACCTTAGTAATGTTTGGAAGTGGATGGTAGAATCTGGAGCAGTAGCAGCAAGGTGCAGAATACTATTACCTAAAAACCTGTAGTCTATGGCCTGCCATTAATGGGTCGAAGCTATGAGGAAACAAAAATGAGATGCAATCACATGGCATTTCATAAATCCAATTTATCAGGTAGGTGTGAAATAGGTGCTGCAAAGCTGAGGTACAGTCGGCGAAATGTATTACGGGAAAACGAAACGTGTATTATATACAAGCTTAGTAAACAAATAAGATACATTAAACTGTTTACTACAAGAATTTGATCTTGTTTACATTTTAATTCTTGCCAGGACACCGGTAGGTACACGTCAAATTGCTTGTTTTTATTGTGTTTTTAGACGGAACTTGGTCATGGGTCAAATATCAAATGCTTGGAAACAACTGCTACATACGACTTTGAAACTGAAGAGTTTATTTTGAACACTCCATCTTTGAGCTCCTACAAGTGGTGGCCTGGAGGATGTAAGTGAAGTTTTAAGTAAAATATGACATTCACTGAAAGTATAAGAGGTCTGCTAGTTCTAAATACCGTCATACTAGCTAGGTTGAGTATATCAGGCAATCAATATGTGCGTATTTTGTATATCACGAGTTTAGGGAGATCCATCCCCTCGAGTTTAAGCTTAACTTCTCTGAACCTGATGTTTCTGAACAACGAATCTACAACGCTGTGTAACTTTGGAGGCTTTGGGTCCTGAATCATACAGTAAAATCTCGACGTATTAGTACATTTTTAAATTACGGCTACCAACTATCTTCAAAACCAAGCAATTTTGAATATATTCTAGAAAAGTAGAATTTAATACTGAAAGATAAAACCTTAAACATTTTATTTTAGTGGCCAACGCCGCCAATCACTGCATCTTAATGGCTCAATTATACTTAAATGGTAAATGTTATGGACCTCATCTATTTCTTGTTCAAATTCGCGACTTGGACACGCACTTGCCTCTCCCTGGAGTGAAGGTTGGGGATATCGGACCAAAATTCGGGTATCACGCAATTAATCATGGGTTTCTTGGGTTGAATGACTTACGAATTCCTAGAAGTAATATGCTCATGAAGAATACCAAAGTTTTAAAGGTATGATCTTATTAGTACTTAAGTTTAAGGTATATCCAGAGGACAGCGTTTGTATTGACAGAATTTTCTCAATCGTTGTCTCCTTAACTTTTTATTTTTGGCACGAATTTTGCGAGCGATACGATATTTTTGTGGCTGTGTATGATTATTAATTTCGATTACTTGCTCATGCGTCTTCATTCTTCCGTTTTCTCCCTTCCTCTTACTGGCTTCAATAAGGGGGTTTACTTTCTTCTAAGCGGGGATTAGCGTCACTTCTGGTATTGCTAATGTCCCTGGGCAGTGTCACTTATCATCAGGTGATCTGTTCGCTCATTTGTCTTTCTACTTACAGGATGGTACTTACGTTAAATCGAAAAGCGAAAAATCTGCTTATGAGACAATGGTGTTACTGAGAGTACTGGTAATTTCCGATATGTCGTATCAGTTGGCCAGAGCTGCGACTATTGCGATTCGATATTCCGCTGTAAGACGACAGTCGCATATTAAACCTGAGTGAGTTAGAAAGTTCGCTCGAAATTATACACAAACACAACATTATTATATGTAAACAGGGATTTTTTTTAAGCAATATACAAAACCTTTACCCATCCATAGAATCTGAAAATCTAAGAATGTGGTATATCACTTTGATCCATGTTTCTTGTTATTTTGGGATCGTTTGTATTGAGTTGACGACACTGATAGATTGAAAAAGACCTTTTCCTTTAATTTTTCAGGGAACCTGAGGTGCAAATATTAGACTTTGTGTCACAACAACACAAGTTGTTTATAGCAGTAGCTAGTAGCCATGTGTACCGATTTGTGGGTCGGTGGTTGTGGAAGACTCACGATGATATTGTCGGAAACATTAAAAAATCCAATCAGATGTCGGAGGTGATTCTTATAAATATTTAATTCTACATTTTACACGTAACTCAGATATAGTTTACCGAGGCATTCGGCATTATCATGGGGTTAGCTTATCATCACCGCAACCCATAACACAAATGCTGGTTTCAGGTCTCCTCTCTGCCCGTACAAGGTTACCATACAATTGAGGATTGGTAGACTTCACATACTCTCAAGAGGAACTCCTAAGAGTGTCGGGTTCCTCACGATTTTTCCCATTACAAAACATATGCCAAATTAATTTCTAATGGCAATGATATTCATACTGGTTATTTCATTAGTACAATTTTAAGTTACTCGCTTTAGTAAAATAATGACATCTGTAAATTGAGCTATTCGTTGTTCCTAAGATGGAATTAATTGATGTTGACTTTAACGGATACCATATTTTTTAGCTGCATGCAGTGGCGTGTTGTCTCAAAGCTGTAACCACTCGGGATGCCACAGCTTGTGTGGAGCAGTGTCGACTGGCCTGCGGAGGTCATGGGTATATGATGTCTTCCAACTTGCCCACATTGTACGCCATGACGAGCGGCTCGATCACTTACGAGGGAGAGTATACCGTCATGTTGTTGCAGGCAGCCAGGTATTGATACACTTGAATCTTAGTACTTGCAATCCCTTCTTGACAACCAGATCTCTCTCTCCTCTCCTTTCAACAAACTTAGGGTCTGTTTTATTCTGAAACAGACTAGAATTTGGATCTGTTGACTTTGTATAATCCATGTTAATCTGGATAGTTGGTATGGCGTTAGATTTTCAGTGTATTTAGGATGCTTTTTAGAAAATTAGCCATAACCTATGTATCTCCTATAGAGTCAGAATATGGCCCAACAGTATGTGTCATCGATATGTCTGTAAATGATCAAAAACTTCAAATTCTATGATTAGTCGTCTTTTTCATTTATTTTATAGAAAGTATGACCCAGTTAGTTAGTAGCTGAGTCTGTATAGGAATGGTCCCAGGTTTCATTCTGGAACAGGCATTTATGTGGCAAATAGATCTTAGTTCTCCCGTCTTTGGTGTTATTTTTGATGTGCCGTTTGCGTTATCCATGTCAGTTGTGGCACGCAGAATCCTATATTGCTAAACTAATATCGTCGCAGACATTAAACGTTGAAAAACTAAAGACCATAGCCCATGGAACCTGTTACCTGAATACATTACTAATGTTAACAGCACTACACAATTTAAAATGCTTCTAAAAAGGTACGTTCTTACAGAAATCAAATATTAAAATTACACCACACATACGCACATATACACACATATCAACACTTAGGGACACAAAATAACAAAATTCTACAACGTCGCCGAAGAAAATAACACTTTATAATTTAGTTTAAGTTTCTTAAGTGACTATGTATGAAGAGAAATAAAGATTATATAAACCGAACTAAGCCGAAACATTGGTATTATAATAGACATATCATCAGTACCCGTTTTCTTTTAAAACACCGAATTCTTTTACGGGATTATGAGCGTGTATGCGTTCATTTCTTTTAAAGATTTTTTTAATTAATGTATTTCCATTTTACTTATAGGTATCTTATTAAGGTTTATAAGGCAGTAATTGAAGACAATATAGTACCTGAAGATTTGTCAACTATTTCGTATTTAGGAAAGGTGAACAACAACCACAAATGGACTTATACACCTGCTGGCATCATTAAGGGCTTTGAAATTGTTTCATCTGAGTAAGTATATTATGATTTATACTATTATAAATCTGAAAAGTTTGGTTGTTTTATTGTTTGTTTGAAAGCGCTAATCTAAGAAACTACTGGTTCGAATTAAAAAAGCTTTTTGTCTATGGCTATATAACATCACGCCTGAAGTAGGAGCTGAGCATTAATAGGAAATGTGACAAAAATGGGAGAAAATATTTTTTTTTAGGTGCTCAATACGTTTTTCTTCAAATTAATGCGGGTCAAATCTAGGGGCAGAACTAGTGTTCTATATTTATGGCTTCAACCTATTAATTACTCACTAAACACGACTGTTCAACACTAACGAACTTTACATGACTGAGCAAGCAGGAGGCCTCCAACACGCTGTTTCAGTGCGGTTTGGGGTTAGTGGCCAATCCAAGGGTCGCTAGGTTGTAAGCCGCCCAAAGGCACCAGATGTGGCTTATTAACTGCTGACAATGATAACAACCCCGTCCGTGTTTTACGTGCCCTCCGAAGCACGGAAACATTTGCCATTAGCATGCCGTATTTTACTCAGTCTACTATGATAAAAATGCATTATCATCAGGACGGAAAACTTATGCAAAGTTCCAGTAGTTTAGGAGGAAATGGGCCTAATTAATCCGTTGTCTGGAGTCAATCCTAAAAGTAGTATCACGTCATGCTTATAGTAAAATTGTATTGTCATCGGAATTGAAGCAGTATGCAAAATTTCAGCTCCGTAGTGTAAGAGGAAGTGGGTCTAATTTAGGTTGCAAGATTTGACGCGTAACATACACATATACTTACATACTAATATACAATCATACTCTGCAAGTTAAATAATAGCTTGCTAAAAATTTTTATTTCAGGAAAGTAAAACTGGCTTATAAGTCACTCTACAAACAATTAAAACTGGGAAAAAGTTATGAATTAGCGTGGAATCTTATTTCTTTAAAACTTATCAAAGCTGCTGAGGTATATGATATTATTTTTATTAATAATCGTAATTGAATTCTGGAATAAATGTATAATCACATATAAATAAATAAACACATATAAATATAAAAAGGCATATATATATGATATTACGTAAAATATTCCGCTTAAGTTCAATGTAGGTGTTTTCAAGACCGGAGTGAGTAGGATTCATCTAAGCGCTTTACAATCTAAGACTACATCGCAAGACAATGCATCGGTTGGAATTGTAATCAAGCATTAACTCTTAATATAATCTTAATATCGAAACTAATAACTCTTAATATCAAAAAAAAAGAAGTAAATATATTTGTTCCCCTTTCTACCAAAATTACGCATACGAACTTTACCACGGAGAAGAAACACAGAAAGTTACTTTATATAAAAAATACATTGCAAATATATTATTGAATTACAAAATAAAAACATTACATATACTATATATCAGTGTGTGCCAAATGCATGGTTCTCGAAGGTGTGTTTAGTATCAAATTGCACTTGGTAAGCGTGAGATATAGTATAGAGTGTTCACATTATAAGAGGAGACCAGAATCCAGCAGTGAGACAGTTATGGGTTACAACGAATAACAGTATGCTAGGCAATATAAATTCTTCAGTAAAATTTTCTCACTATTTTCTTACTTTCCAGGCTCACGCACGTTATGTAATATGCCAAAGTTTTTGGAGTGAATTAAATTTAACACTTCAGTCCGCATCAAGATCTGTAGGTGTAGTCCTACAGCAGCTAGCCGAGTTGTATCTTACATACTGGGCGTTAGAAAAACGAGCAGATTTGCTATTGGTACGAATTATATATATTTATCGAGTCCATTTTCTTAATTTTTGAAGTTCCAGATTAAAAATTACGGATTGTCCAAAATTCTTTAAATGTACTATCAAATGTAAGACATTAAAACTTGAAGCCAATGCATACTGTAGCAGAAGTAATTTTAATCAGAACTAATTAGTATGCTCTAGGCCTCCTTAGTAATGTGGAGAAACCTTTGTACTGTAGTGGGTCAATCATGGGTTCACATTGAATTAATTGGTTTTCGACTTTTATCCTTATGTTAATGACTAACGGTATACATTGCTCTACCTTCTGTTCAATTTATTCTTAAACTTTTTTATATGAACTGTATTATTGAAGTCATTCATTTTGATTTTAATTAATTCGGTCTCAGTTACTGAACTCATTTGATTTATTTATTTAATCAATGCATTATCCGTCTCAACTGACTTTAGAGTTAAAGCGTGGTGTTACTTTAATACGGAAATAGCGGTATCCTACAACAATTCATTATTACTTTTCAGTATTGTAATATTTCCGGTGATGACATATTGCTAATGCAAGAGAGATATGAAGAATTGTTAACACTTATTCGTCCAAACGCGGTTGGACTTGTGGATGCATTTGATTTTAAAGATAAGGTATCATTATTTTAAGCTAATAGCACATATACAATACTGCGTATATATGTTATTTCATATCCCTGTTTTTTAATTCCTTCACCCGTTTAAAAATTTAAATATTTCAATATTTTGTTAGATTCTACAGTCTACTCTGGGAGCTTACGATGGCCGTGTGTACGAGAGACTGATGGAAGAGGCTCTCAAAAGTCCTCTCAACGCTGAACCTGTCAACCAGAGCTTCAACAAGTATTTAAAACCAATTCTATTGAAAACTAAACTGTAACGTCGCCAAACCTAAAATTTTCTCGGATCTTACGAATACCTAGCGAATTTTTATTAATTTAAGAGAATTTATTGATATTTAATTTCCTTACATTGCTATGTAAATTTATTAAGTTTCTTATTTCATTTGTAATAATTTTTAAAATAAAGAGTTTATAAATTAATATGTTCTTTTTAATAACAATTCTGTTGAATTGGAGACTTCGTCTTATAAAATCAGTTAACAATATAGACGCAATCACACATTTGTTAATCGGTTACGTCATTTTATTATGTCCCTCATAGTGGCAATTTCATATTACTTGATAAAATAATATTTTTATGATGCGGCTACTTGTTTATACATCGGCTATATTATAGCATCACCTTTCATTTCGAGAAAGATAACCTTGACGGTTTCAGCATCGTTACATTAATCCGATTGCACCAAACTGCTATCACTGATACTGTGACATTGAAATTGAATTACAAGGCTCAATAAAGACTGACATGGTATCAGTGGAACGTTGTTTGTTTATTGATGTTGGTCAGAATCCTGTTCAAATTCCAAAACATCCCTTACTTGATTTTTTTCTTTTATCATTCAATTCTTCACTTTACTCTTCTTTCTTATATCATCTTTCATAATTCGCTTTTTCTTTGGCTCTTGCCTTCAGCAACATTCGATTCCTAATTCTGTTTTCGAATTTTTCTTCTTCCTTCTTTTTGTCCTTTCATCTTATCACTTGAAGACACTTTGGTTCCCTTTCTGTTTTTTTAACATTTTTAACACTTTCAAATTTCCTTTTATAGATACTTAATTCCTAATTTATGTATTTTCGTCATTCTATTCATTTATCTCAATTATCATGTCCGCCACATGCAGTCTTCTCTCAACAGCTTTTGTCGCAGTCCGGTACTGATCAAATACATACATATATAATTAGCTTAACTTACTTACCTTTAGTGATAAAACTTTACTTTTGAATTTTAGGACTCTCAATAGTCTTGGCAAATTTTGCTATCCGTCTATCTCAGGGTAAATCTCGTTAACTATATATTAATAGACAATTGAATACCTTACCGTGTTTGACTGATAGTTTTGCTAGAAGTGACTAATTTGAAAAAATCCGCACGATTTACATCAGGAAAGTACAAAGGACGGATGTCTCCATCCTTCCAGCGAAGTCTCTTTGATTGGATCTAAGTGCGGAATTACTTTGTTGGTAGGTATATGACCGCTTACCTACTAGGAATATACCACAATGCGCCGACAAACTTGCAGTAGAGCATTGTGGGTATATTAACGGTGTGGGTACTTGATGTTATGTTGTCGTGACCAGACATGCAACTGTAAGGCGATCCGTCGCTCTTCTCCTACTAAAAAGGCTACTCTACTAAAACACTGCAAATAAATAGAGAGATAAGTTGAACCAATTTTTGAAAGTAATGGCACCTGCAGATTGCTGACATGGATTATGGAGTGCTATTAATGATAACCGAGACCGACTATCTACCTTGGACAATTTAATACTTAGTCATAGGCATTAGTGCTCACCTCAGTCAACCACAGCCACACAAGCATATGTATAAAAAGCAAGATATTAGCTTCTTCTGGCTGGCAGAATGATTAAAACGAGATTTGAGTTGTCTAAACCTATTTATATATGTTACATCTATTTATTTATGCTACAGTGGTTTGCTTCATGAGTTATTAAGAGTGACCATTGTTCTATTACTAAAAGGCTATTTATAATTGAAGTCATTTTAAGCAATTACTTATGTTATAAATAGAAAAGTAACTCTTATCTGTCTATTTGTTACCTTTTCACGCCTAAATTAACAAACTGATTTTTATGAAAATTGATACAGAAGTAGAAAAAACTTGTGAAAAAACATAGGCTACATTTATCGCGGAAAAAATCTGAATGAGAATGAGGGCATTAATTTGCATGGATGTTCGTCATTATCAAAGATATAACCATGTAAATTCGTAGTCATGCACTTTATAATATGTTAATAAATATTTAGTATAGAGTTTTTAATTTGGACCTTTGGGGGATGAAACAGGAGATGAAAACTATTCCACGCGGACGCAGTCGCGGGAATAAGCTAGTTTTGAATAAATCTTTATTTTTAAGGTGTATTTTATATGTTTACAAGGTAATCCTTTTGGTTATTTTGTCATACAAATACTTGGCTCCTTGCCTTTTGCAACGCTTTATTTCAATGTGCCATTCTTTCCTTAAGATGTAAAAACTCAAGGCCAGTCCAGATGATGTTTGTTTAGTTTTTAGAGAATTGGGGCCTGAGGGTGTAGCCTAACTTAATATTATTACACTATACCGAATATATATATTTCGCTATACCGAATATTACTTTGAATTTATAATAACATTAGAGATTTTCCCTACTTCGGAAGAACGGCTGTCGAGTAGGTTGAAAGTTGCCATTCAAATTTTAAACTATTATCCCTCGGGAACATAGCAGTTTTCTGGGATAAAAGTTTTCGAAAACCATTGTCATACGCTACAAACATGTTAAATTTAATCTAAATTGGTTATGTTATCCTGAGGGAAGTAAGCCATTTCCTGGGATGAAACATATCCTATAACCCTTTGTAGCTTAGTGGTCTGAACGGTGGCCTCTAGAACGATAGATCCTGGGTGCAAATCCTGTTGCAACCATCTCTAATTATCAAAGTTATGTGCTCATCAGAAGTTAATTGTCACTTGTTACATAGGAAAACAGCGTGAGGAAATCTGCATTCTCGAGAACTCTCCATAAAGTTCTCAAAAGGTTTGTGAGGTTGACCAAATCTGCATTTGACCAGTGTAGTGGAGTATGGCCAATATCTCATTATGAAAAAACATAGGCTACATTTATCTATATTGGCAGGCTCCGTATTGGCAGGTTTTTCTTTTATAGTATTCTTTTTCTTTTATAGAATTAGTATAGGCTATGATAATTTAAAAAAAATGTTTTAGCATATTCTACAAGCAGGTATGGTTCAATTCATTTATCATTACCAATAGGTACACATAATAACACACAAGTACACATAGGTATACAAACGGATTATTTGGTATTTCGGTGCGGATTCAGTTCGAGTCAGAACGTTCTTGAGTGCAGTGGATTCAATGTGTTTTGAAAAAAAATATTGAGTGAAAGTTAATATTAATAATAGAAATGGTTGAAAAACGTGACCTTGATGTCAACGCTGATTTGGCAAGGGAGAGAACAAAGTGCAATTTTAATATCGAAGAAGTTACTAATATTATTGACGGTGGTAAAGATAAAACTGTGCAGAGGAAACAGATTGGTAAGTATTTGTGATCAGATACTTCATTGTAACCAACTGTCACATTGCTGGGCTCACGTCTCCTCTCACAATGTGAGTGATATAGGCCATAGTCTACGCTGCCCAAGTACAAATTGGTCGACTTTACCTTCGAGAACTTTATGGATAATCTTCAGGAGTGTTTTCATACAGCGAAGCAAGAAATATTCAACTTTTTAGCACTGGCTTTTGATCAGATTCTTATATAAAAGTAGCGAGAGACCGTATGCGCAAAAAATTCGCGAGTTTTTTCCTGTTTCGAAGGGCATAAGCGGTCACGGTTGCCATGCTAAGATGAGAGTCGGTAAATTTTGTTGGAGACCTTCACGGGATTTGAAAACATCCGCCTCTTTTGTTGCTAACTAACTTGGTCACTAATCCACATTGGATCAGCGCGGTCGAATATGTTTTCCTTCTCAGTTATATGCTGTTATGGATACTTAAACGTTCCATATTTTTATATCTGGTAAACTGAACCCTGCCTAGGTACCAACTAATGTAAAACAATAATGAAATTCAAATGGTACATAATTTAAATTAAATATCTTTGGACAACTCAAACACAGCTATCGCACCCCAGACTAAGATTATATATTTACACCCAGCCATACAGAACAAACATTCCTGCTCATCACAGAAAACTTTGACCTGGGTGTCGAACCCACGACCTTTAGTGTAGCAGTGAGGCTAACTACTAGTGCAATCGGTATAACCAATAAACAATAATCAATTTTGAATTATTTTTTTGGCTGTTTGTGTTTTAAAAAGAGTTGGGACTGCTACCAATTTTCTTAACTTATGAACACCCATTTAACTTAAAAAAGTCATCATCTCAACCCTTCACGGCCCACTATTGAGCACGGGTCTCTTCTCTGAACGAGAAGGTAAAGAGGCCATAGCCCACCACGCTGGCTAAATGCGGATTGGCAGACTTCACCTTTGACTTTTGCAAACTCCCGGGCATGCAGGTTTTCCTTCACCGTTATAAGGAGTGACATTTAAATGCTTAAAACGCACATAACTCCGAAAAGTCAGAAGTGCGCGCCCTGTTATTTGAACTCGGACCCCCCGAGTAGGAGTCCGATTACTTAACCACTAGGCTATCACCGCTTCATTCATTGGTTTGAGTGGTATATTGATAAAATTATATCATATTATTCCGGACTATAATCGTTTCGTTCAGATCCGCTCAGCAGGTTTTGTGTGAAGGAGCAACAAATATTTATCTACCTATCCGTTCATTAATAAGACTACTACAGAAGTAGAGGAAATATTTTTTTACGATATTCTGGCGTGTTACGAACCCAATATTATTAAAATTGAAACCGATGTCTTGAAACAATGAGCTGGTAACAATGGGTAGAAAGATTTTCAAGATTTGATTATTCATATGCCCACAGTTTGACCTACCGGTTCATACGATTTAATGAGAATCTAAACAATTTATACAAACAGTAAAATTCACTGCAGATAAAATGCTTGGAGTTTTGAAACGTCTTTTGTAGTTATGAAGAGTTAGGATAGATTCAATACATAAATGACCTATTACTGTGCACGGGTCTCACATATTGAGGAGGCCTAGAGCATACTCCACCACGCTGCTCCATTACGGATTGGTGAAGAGGTTAGCGAATCCAAGTGTCGGAAGTTTTTATACAAAGGCCTCCAACAAGGTTTAACGATTGCTGTCTAACGACTAAGACCAACGGTTTGTGCCCTCCGATGCACGGTAGAAATATGAGCTACTAGCGGTCACCCATCTTCCTACCGACCGCGTTCGCTGATGCTTAACTTTTTCGATCAGCTTCGAAAGCTTTTTATATATACATATGTGGGTGAGATTTCTGATGTACGTCAGTATAACCATGCAACCATCGTAAGTATACATGGAAATTGTGGTCAATCGTTCTTAATGTGCGGAAAAATATTAATATTGTCGTTGGTACAAAGTAATCATAGAAATTGACGCGGGTGATGTATATAAAATACTTATAAAAAGGAAATAGGTGTTTGATTGTTTGTTTGTTTGAGGAAAATAGGCTCCAAAACTACTGGGCCGATTTGAATAATTCCGTTACCGTTAGAATCCTATATTATTCCTGTTGAACATAAGGTATAAAATATTTTCAAAAACGTTTTGAGTTCGTATAATAATATTCATAATGTAACCCAACGTGTGAAAAAATGCCAAAAAAATCTTCACATCGCGCACGCTGCGAAAATGATTGAGAAGTGATGTACTAGTTTTATAGAGGACATCAATATCTACAAATAAGTCCGGGACACCATACGTGTAACTGTAACCATTATGACACAATAACTACTTTTTTCTGGTAACTGAACCAAAACGAGGGCAGTATTAGTCATTAATATACAGGGTGGCTTCAAAGCATCGATAGCCCACTACTGGGCACGGGTCTCTGCGGTACAATCGAATTATATCCAATCATTCTGTTTCAGAGGACATTGCACTTAGTACAGACGCGTACAAAGACGAGATACCAGAAGAATGTCTCAGCATGAAAGAGCGCTATGAAAACGCCGTCAGGAAGTCCTGTCTGTACGCCAGCATGATAAAGGAAAAAGTATTACAATTCACTGGAATAGAAACTCTCGGGTATTTATACCTATATTAGTATCTACCACTATACAACTCGTAGGTACATAGTATTTTAGCATGATAGTAGTATGGAAGAAATATAGAAGTAATAAAGCAGTTATATTGTAGTAATATAATATAAGCGGTGATTTCTTTTTCTTTACGGGATAAAATCCGAAACAAGGAGATTCGCCAAAGAACTAAAGTAACCGACATAGTTCAAAGAATAAGTAAGCTTAAGTGGCAGTGGGCTGGTCACATATGTCGTAGAAACGATAGCTGTTGGGGCAGACGTGTTCTAGGAGACCACTAACCGGCAGTCGTAGTGTGGGGCGTTCACCGGCCCGCTGGACCGGAAAACCTTAAGAAGGTGGGTAGTAGTGGGTGGATGAGATCAGCGGAGGAACGTTTGTTGTGGCACACTTTGGGAGACGCCTATGTCCAGCAGTGGATTGATAAAGGCGCGCACTTCTGACTTTTCGGAGTTACGTGCGTTTTAGACACATAATGTCACTCGTGATAACGGTGAAGAAAAACATCTTGAGGAAACCTGCATGCCGGGGAGTTTGCAAAACTCAAAGGTGTGTGAAGTCTGCCAATCGGCATTTGGCCAGCGTGGTGGACTATGGCCTCTTAACCTTCTCATTCAGAAAAGAGACCCGTGCTCAATAGTGGACCGTGATGGGTCAGATGATAGCGGTAGTACAGTAATAATATAGTAGTACCTAGTACTTACGAGTATTGTACGGATAAGAACGATAGTGATAAAGTTTGATGTACTGTCGATTGAGGCCGTTTACCCTTACTCAATTTATTTATTTAATGTAGGTACTTAGTAAATAATAAGTGTACGAATTGAAATAGGTACATCCTGACTTCGTCCATCATGACCTCGTTGAATATCAGTGAATTATGAGTAAAATCTTACTTAATGTTTCCATTGTGAATTTATGTGTTAGTGAATGACGAATTAGGTATATTGTTGATATTTTTATAAAAATATCAAAGTTTGTGAGGATGGTTGGTTGTTACTCCTTCACGCTACAACTACTGAACGCATCTGAATGAAATTTGGTATATGGATAGATTACAGTCTGCAATATTACATAAACTTATTTTTATCAACATACCACGTAGGCGAAGCCACGATCAGTCTCTAGTATTCTTATAAATTGTCGATGATATTAACCTTTAAAAGTGTCAAGGTAATTTTATTTATTAATGAAATTTAAATGAAGTTTAGTTTAAATAAATTAAAATTAGGCACAGTATAAGTATAAATAGAGGGCATTAAACAAATAGTAATATTTGAATTGAAATGGTAAAGATTGTATCCAAAAGTTATTTATTTTCTATGCTCTTTGAGTTTTTACGACACTTTTTTTTTCCAAATCGAATTTCTAGGGAGAATTGTTCATAATACTTAGAATACATAACGATTCATGTCGATCGTGTGAACGTTTCCGTATTTACGTTATGAACCTATTTCCTAGTTCACGGTTATACCACCAATAATTACCAATAGGTAATATCTATGAGAAACAGTTTCTAACCAAGCACCAAAATGGCAGTAACGCACGATTACGTATTTGACTTGATATTTTTTAACTCTGAAATATAGAGTATAAAACGTGTATTTCATTATAATCGGTCCAGTAGTTCAGGCGTGAAAAGGTCACAGACAGACAAAGTCAGTTTCGCATTTATAACAGTAGTAAGGATTAACAAACCACACATACATATACTACGAGTATATTTTAAAAACTAGGCTATTGGTATGAACGATAACTAACTTTTGTTAGTAACTTTTGTTTATACACCGGGCAGGACAAAGTGTGCTCTTATTTAATAAATAAATAAACACTTACACACTCATACATGCATTAGGATGCCCCGTCTTAGTGGCATGGTCAACAAAAAACTATAACTTTCATTTTAAAATGTTCCAGCTCTCCTGTACTGAGGCGTACTTCTGACGCGTACTTCAGAGAAATTTCGCCGTTTCTCCTGCATCTGGGTATGTTCGTGCCGACCATCATGGGCCAGGGCACAGCTGAGCAGCAGGCGTTCTGGCTACCAAAGGCCTTGGATTTACAGATTATTGGTGCATACGCTCAGGTATGTTAACAGTTTTTGATGTGTGACATCTTTCCCCTCAGTTTCTAGCAATTTGTGGGAGTGATTCCATGCAATGCAACGGAAATGTGTAATGGTAACAACATTTTTCCTGTATGTATAAGTAAATAATTCAGGGAATGAATGAAATAACGTATGGATGAATGAAAAAAAGTATGAATGAATGAATGAATCAATCAATCAATCTATCAAAAACAATTGTCTTCACATGTTATTGATAAGGAGGAGACAAGGTAGCTTTTAAATATTACCTCAACAATGTTCACGGGTCCTTGAAGGTACTGGACTCGGTTATTTGGAAGGCATACGTGTAGTTGCAGGTCCAATATTTCTGTCGACATTTCTTCTCCAAATCATGACGTTTATAAGTATATTGAAAATACCTACATGACATAAACGATTTGTCATTTTTTTATATTCAATAAGTTACCGCTTGACTACGAAACCACCTGACTTTGAACACGTAAAAGCCCCTTCGAGACATTTTAAAGTATGGTGTCACACGATGCATGCCACCCTTGAGTTCTTAATATGATACATGGTCACCATCGTGTATATAAGAAGTACATATTTCTAGACAAACTACGAGTATAGTTTAAAAACTAGGCTATTGGTATGAACGATAATAGGTCGTCTGTATCTTAATATACAAATATGTTATACAATACATATACAAGTATATTAAGTTACATACGACTCTGTAGCCCATTTGACAGCGACTCTGTGTTCCTGGGGCCCAGGTTCGATTCGTATTGGTGAATAGTGACAGATAAATGAAATTTCTCGGCTCATGAATGTTAGCGCGGGGTAAGAGTGTTTAAATTACAGGAGTTTCTTATTACTTAAAACTATCTGGGGTCACGGTAGTGACCCGCCAAGGTGAGCGTGCGAAGTGTAATGGCACTACCTACCCTTTCACGAAGCGTTTCTTCGAATTTTCCAACCCCCATTTTGGATTATACTAGGTAAACAAAAAACAGCATAAGATGTCAGCAGCGAACTTACTAAGCAGAAATATGATTCAGGATACCTTGTTCTGCCGTATAAGTGATTAAATATTACCTGTGATCCCGCCGGAATAAACCCCTGTACGGGATAAAAAGTATTCCTAGAGTAACCCCGTTATATAATTTACAGTTATATAACATTTTAACTGAATCAGCCCATTGGATTAGGAGGTGTCATATTATGATTAACGCGCAATAGGCCCCTGGGAATTTAGTATGGATAACAAAACTATTTTTTTCTGATAACCGAAGTTGACAACTGAAGCGAAGCTGAAACGTTTCTAGTCCGGAGCTTGTTTCGCTTGTAAACGATCGAAAAAGTTAAGCAACATCGGATGCAGCCGGTAGGTGGTTGGGTGAACGTTAGTGTCATGGCCTTGTAGAGTTAAGACGTCAAGAGTCAGAAGCATGGCTGTAAATGAAAGCTGATACCTTTTTGAAAGTGCCAGCCTCAAAGTCTCGTCTTGGCAATATTTTACATGAAATGTTTTTGTTATGATAATTTAATATCAAATTTCTGATTCAGACTGAACTTGGACACGGTACTTTCATCAGAGGCCTAGAAACAACAGCTACATATGATCCAGACACTGAGGAGTTTATTCTCCACAGCCCAACACTTACTTCTTACAAATGGTGGGCAGGTGGCTGTAAGTACCAAACTATTAAACGATACTTTTGCTTTCATACTTAAGACAATCCGGCTTTTAGTGCCATGGGCCCACTGCTGTCTCGTAGGGTGCTAGTTTTTCTCAGGTGGAGGGGTGGTTTAAGCCTGGAAGTCTACCTCCGATGATGCTTATTTCTAATCTCTGCATGTTGTTAAGGGTATCGACCCTTCGACGACGACGAATATCGATTCGAATACACTTTTGTTTCATCTTATGATCTTATGAGTTAAACCTACGTTAATGTTGAAGCGTGGTGCTAATTACAAATAATAGAAGATAAATAAAAACATATTTATTTCCTCAAATGGGTGTCACAGTTTTTACTGAGGATGCCAGTGGCTCTGAATTTCATATTTCGAGGCTGTTTCATATCACGAGTTTGATCTTAAAGTTCACATATCTACGAGTACAATTTAAAAGTAACAATTATTTAAATTAATAATAGTAAATATCTCGGGACATCTTACACACGGTCATCTGATCGCAATCTAAGCGTTAGCTTGTACTACATATAGTGGTCAGACCACTGAAATGTCTCTTGAGATAAAGGAAAACATTGTAAGGAAATCTGTATACTTGTTACCTTTGCTCGATTATTTTTTAAATACCTTTTTAATTTTGTAGAAAAAAAAATATTACTTTCTTTTAAAATAATAACGGTTTTGTAGCCTACTTATTTATTTATTGTTTTGCTATAATCAAAACGGTAACACCAATTACATTATACGAGTATATGTAGACATCACAGTTATGCTTTTCGCTCGCAAAACCTCATGCTTGATACTTAAATATAATAAATATACTTGATAGTGATTCTAGCGGCAATACAACGGGATCCAAGTCTGGTCCCGGTCAGGCGTTTATGTGAAAGACACATATTTTTTTAATGTTATAAGCATGTAAACGAGGAGACGGGCCACCTGACGGTAAATGTTCACCAGCGCCCATAGACATCAACAACACCAGGCTGAGGTATCACAAACGCGTTGCCAACTTTGTCCATGACACCTATGACACTGTGGTATGAGTGTATATGCGTTTATTTTTAATTTCTTTAAAATTCTGAAATTATAAGGCCGTGTTATAATTGTATTTTTCAGTGGGAAAAACTGCAAATCATTGTATAGTCCTGGCGCAGCTGATCATCAGAGGGCAACCCCACGGTATCCATCCCTTCATAGTACAGATCCGGGATATAAATACACACATACCTCTTCCGGGATTAAAAGTGGGGGAGTTGGGCCCACGTATGGGATACAATACAGCTGATAATGGATTTTTAGCTTTCAATCATCATCGTATACCAAGAATGCATTTACTGATGAAGAATGCGAGAGTTGAAAAGGTAAACTATTTTTGGAAGTACGTTAGATAATATAGTTTTAAATGTGCTGATTAAGCGGAAATATAAAGATCTAGCTATACCCGGCACGCATTGCTACGCACCAACTACGTGTCCGATCAATGTCATTTTGATATCAAAAAAAAATCCAGAAAATCTGAACAATAGTCCTTTATTTCCAACCATTTCAGAGCCCATAAAAGACAAACAAACAAACTCACAAACAAACATACCTCGGTCAGATAATAATTAGTAAGCAACAGTTGGAAGGATTGTTGGTAAACATTGTTTTTGAATCGTGGCGAGGTGTAATTGCAACATGTACATAAGTGCAGATATATAGGCGGAATTTGCTACTCTATTTTTGGGTAGTGTAAACCAAAAGGGAAAAAACGAAAATGTACATTTATTTATCAATCATATTAAAGAGATTAAGTAAATTATAAAATATGAATTTAAAATTATATAATATAAAATTATAAATATATGTATAAGGTTTCACGAATACTCCTCTGTGAGATCAGTAAAAGTATTTAAAGATATGAGAAGACGAGAATGAGATGAATTCCAATATTATCTTTGTGAAATATCCACTAAGATGCTCATAATTTACAGGATGGCACATATGTCAAAGTTGCGAGGCACGAAAAGCTAACATATGGAACAATGGTATTCGTAAGAGTTACCCTCGTACATGAAGCTGCATTTAACTTGGCCAAAGCTGTCACCATCGCGATCCGATATTCTGCTGTAAGACGACAATCCCAGCCTAAACCAGAGTAAGGGATCTATATACATTTTAGCATGTTTCAAGTTATTATTAAACGTGCTTTTTGATTTGCTTCTGAACATTTTTACATGGTGAAAATTACGACTTCTCTTAAACGAGTTTTTTTTGTTTTTTTGCAAGGTCTATTCTGTTGCATGTTTGATCAGTTCACCGTTGGACTGGCTCAAATACTGTGCTTGTTCGTTAGCTCGTTGAGATGCAAAAGCATAATACGAGGTTTTAACTAGTTTTATGTTCAAATCCCAGTGTACCGGAACCTCAAATTTTGGACTATCCTACCCAGCAGCACAAGTTGTTTATCTGCATCGCCACTTCTTACGCTTTCACGCTTACTGGCGAGTGGTTGTGGCGTACCTTCGTCGCCTTACTCGCTGATATGAAGGAAGGAAATGTTGATAAACTTCCTGAGGTAGGCGTTCCATCTTTATCATTAATGATTGTACTCCTCACATCTTGAGATTCTTTAAGTCCCTAAAAAAGGACTTCAAAAAGATGTGTGACAATCCAGTTTAACTTACTTTTCTGATACATTTAAAAGGGTATTATCATTACTATTTAGGTTTACTTAGGCCTTTTGATTTGCAGCTCCATGCATTATCCAGTTGTTTGAAAGCAATTAGCACATCAGATGCTGCAATATGCATCGAGGAGTGCAGATATGCCTGTGGGGGTCACGGGTATATGATGTCTTCCGGCCTACCCAGAACCTATTCCTTTGTCGTAGCTACCAGGATATATGAAGGCGATTACACTGTACTTCTTTTGCAAACTGCTAGGTAAGGTTGCCATTTGCATTCTGTTTAAGGCATCTACATATGTATATGTATATAAATAAGGCTTTGTATAGTATCTATTAAAAGTAATTAGAGCTAGCGCTGGGAAAAAAAATATTTATGTTAAGATTTAAGGGTCTAACTCATAGGCAATTACGTGAAAATTTACTAAGGCGCTTAAAGTACAGTCCGAAAGAAAATGCATATACGCTAAATGGTGACCCTATGGGTCGAAAAGTAGAAACAGAAAACAATTAAGTGAATATACCTACATACACGTATGTAATTGTTAAGCCACAAATTTTATTTCACTTTACAGATTTTTAGTAAAAGCATGGGAGCAAGCAGAGACAGGAAAGGAAATAACACCAACTGTGGGTTATTTAAACAACGCATTTAAAAATGTTAAAGTTAACTGGGACGGTTCTCCTGAAAGTATTGTCAAATGTTTCCAAGGAATTGCTGCCGGGTAGGTAGGAACTTCATTCTACTATTAAAATATGTATAAGTAATAAATAGAACGAGTAGTTCATTTAACTGTAAAATTTAAATATTTTTCACGAGAGAACAAGGTGTAATGTAATGTCAAAAGACGATGATTTTATATTAATAAACTCATTTTAGAAAAATCTCAGCATGCGTCAATAATATAAGAGAACGCATGAAATCTGGAATGTGCTATGAGGATGCCTGGATGTTGACCACCGTTCAATTGGTCTCGGCAGCTGAGGTAAGTAAAGACAAATTCGAAAGATACTATATAACATATGTTATATTGGCTACAACTAACTATACTTAAGAATAAGCTTATGAAACTAAAAAATATTCTACTCCTCCAATCCTGCGGATGGGCAAGGACTGTCCACAGTAACCATTGCTATTGCACTTATTGAGTTTTCTTCTGCATTTTTTTCTTCATCATTCTTAAGCCGCAGTTTACTTTGACTGTTTTCTTATTATCTTAGCCTTTCGAATGACAATAAACTATACTAAGCTGCATTTCAAACAAATTATAAAACCATTGTTTTATTTTCAGGCTCACTGTCGAGCAATGTTATGCAATACGTACTGGACTGAGGTGTTACGATTGACCGCTTCCTCGACAGCAAATGTAAAGAGTGTTATGAAAGATCTGTCGATGCTGTACCTCATGTATTGGGCATTAAAGATGACAGGAGATTTGTTAAGGGTAAGTGTTAGTTAAAAAATATCAAAAGTCTGCTGCTCTACTCAGAGTTGTTAATGGATATTCTGGTACTGTCTGGTACTCAGAGTCGTTAATGGATTTATATGGATATTCTGTAAGAAGGATTGATTTAGTGACTATTAATGAGTGTGTTAATATATACTTAATTTTTTTTACTTAAATGCAATATATAATAAATTTGTAAGTAAAAAGATGTCCCCGAATATTCATCAATATTATTGAATATTTGAGTTTTTTTTCTTCATTTCTTTTAAGGATTAATTACTAGAAATGTGTTTTTTTTTTCATTTTTACGAAACATATTTTAAGTAATATAATTGTATGATTTTGTCAGTATTCTTCGGTCTCAGAAAAAGATTTAGAAGGTCTTCAGAGGCGATACGAAGAATTGCTCGCTTCATTAAGACCTAATGCTGTTGGACTTGTTGACGCGTTTGATTTAAGGGATGAGGTGGGTACAAACATTTTTCTATAACAATTTTATGTAAGCTTTGTATTTGGATAGTGTACTTTATATCTGTAGTGTAATAGATTTATTTAGCCAAATATCTGGAAACATGTGATGATTTATTTTATGTCATACAAAAATACATCAGGTACACTTATCATTTACCATATTTTTACTTCCACCGTGCATTACATTTAAACTTCGATTTGATAGAATCTATGATATCATTCAAATTATAGTATTCATTAAAAACCTAATGTAGGTTAGACCGAGGCGGCTCAGAACATTGCAATTTTTGAAGGATTGAAAAACCTTAAATTAATTCTTATTTTTATGAGGAGATTAAGGAGATGAAAGACGCCGTTCGGACATGTAAAATAAAATGTTTGAAATATTCCAGTTAAAGTCAAATTTATTTACTGACGTAGGCATTATTAATGCACTTATGAATCTACCACCATTTTGAAAAGGTTTATATCGAAGAGAAGAAACGGCGCACGGCTACTCCTTTTCGCCTCGATCTATCATATTTAATTAATATTTTTTTTATATTTTAACAGATCCTTCAGTCGACGTTGGGTTCTTACGATGGACGAGTATATGAACGTCTGGTAGAGGAAGCTATGAAGACGCCCTTGAACGCGGAATCAGTCAACCAGAGCTTCCACAAGTACATTAAGCCTTTAATGCAGGGGAAACTGTAGATATTAATGAAACACATAATTATAAAACTTTAATCTTTGTTAAAATTTTAGGGAAGAAGTTGAAGTGAACGCCTTAAATTTTGTATGTTCATTGTGGTATAAGCGGTTGGTTTTTTGATCTGTAGTTAAGGCAACCAATGGTTAAAAATATATATATTTATTTTATTAATCATATAATGGTTAAATTAACGTATTTTTTTTAAATTAACCATTTGCGTCATACTGATTTTTTAGATATATTTTACGGACCAATGGTCAAAAATTAACCATTAAAGTCAGAATAAAAAAAAGTCACATTTCAGTATACTCCCAATTTGACATAATGAACTTTAACAGACGTCAAAATAATTAATGTTGCAATACAACAATAATGTCTCCCGATAAACAACGGAAACTCTTAGCGATTATTACAATGGCAACATAAACATAAAACACACCACATAAATCATTAAAATGACCAATAGTCAAATGAATATCAAAAAACCAAAATATATTTTTATCGTTTGTTATATTCCTAATTATAGTCAAGTACTAATTTATTCAATACAAAAAAAACTGTTTATTACAGATCAAAAAATGGCCCTAAGACCCACAGATTTAAAAATTACCTATGATGTTTAGAGCTGTATGAGATAAAGTACTGCCTTGTTAATTGTCTATTTAACTTGATATAATGACGAAATACGAAAACTACAAAATATATCTTCCCTTATGTAATAACCTAAGAAAAGTCGATGGATGAATTTTTGACTAATTTTATAACTTCAGACTGTATTTAATATAGGAAATCCGTATTAAGAATATATTTAAAAAAATGGATGGAACATTGTTATAAAGTAAGGAGTGTTTGTGAACTTTGTACGTTACTCCAAAGTACTTAGGTTTATTTAATTTGATGTTTTTACAAAAAAAAGTGAAATTGTGATATTATACAGGAATATTCTTTATAATTGTGTTTTGGAATATTATTAAAGGTAACGAAAAATGCTTACAATATTTCACTAATTATTTTTTTTTATCCTTGAAAAACGACGATTGAAAAATTTACACAGCGAGCGCGGTCGGTAGGAAGATGGGTGACTTCTAGTGGCAAAAGTTTCATTAGCGCTTCCGTGCTTCAGAGGGCACGTAAAGCCGTCGATCCTGGATGCTATTGTTAGCATTCGTCACGTTATGTCGGAGGGAGAAACATTCGACACTAACCCCTCCACTGGCACGCACTGGAGCATTGTATTGTAGAACTTCTCAGTAGTGGGATATTCGTGCCCAGCAGTGGGCCATTTTAAACCACGTTATACAATTACCACGTTATCAGTGATATAATATTATTGCTATAAATAATTTTTACAGTGATTAAGATAAGTATGAAACAACAAAAACTAACAGATAACAGTGATATCTGTTATTCACTGTTTCTTCAATAATAAGTGTGTTATTTGAACGAAATTGCAAAATGGAACAAAAGGTGAACAATGATTTAATTAGAGAAAGACATAAGTGCAGTTTTAATACAGAAGAGTTGGTTCATTTTTTAGACGGTGGATACAAAAATACGGTGTACAGACGAAACTTGGGTAAGTAATTTTGATATACGGTTAAGAAGTGAAGAGAATATGAGTTTATATCAAATGTTTAATTAATTTATTAAAAGTATAAAAAAATTGTGGATACGTTGTTTGTTAATGAGGTAACTTCACTTCACAATCCGTTTAATGTTTAGTTACGGGATTAAACTAAACATTGCACATAGATGGACCACATCTCGTTAATGAACGTAGGATAGATTTTATCCCAGTTGTAGGTTCTCATGGGATGTGTCTTTATATGTTTGCGCTTACTTTACTTGCTAACCGCTGAACGGTTATAAATGAATCTTGACATACAAATAGATTATAGTCTGGGATAACATGCGGACGAAGCCGTGGGCAGAAGCTAGTAAATAATAAAACAATTCAGACAATAAACGTAACACGATAAATATTAAATTTCACTAGTTCTGCCGTATTCTTATTGATGCGAAACCAATGTTTGTTTTTACACACACTTTCACCATTATGTATGTAGTTATGCTCTTTTATAAAGGAAATTCATTTACAGAGAAAACATTCTTCATTTCTAAAACAACTCACTACACAAGCTAGCTTCTTTGACATTATTTAGACTTGTATACAATTTTCGAACGAATGAACAATTCATTAGTAACAATGCCAGCTGAGAATCGAATATGTGAGCTGTGTTTTTTCTTCTCTCGTTTTTTATCTTCTCTTATTCATGTTCCCTTCTTTTTCGTGTCCTCTTCTTCCTCTGTTCTTCAATTCTTTGTAGGTAGGGTAACTACCATTCGATGACGTCATTGAATGTCAATACTGCATACAATTATATCTCACACTACAATCTTTAGTATTTATAATAACTATAGATATAGGTAATAATTAAATTGAAAAATACAGGTACTTATAATTATTATAATATTGAAAGTAAGCATAGTATATTAAATTTCAGAAAACAAAGTCCTAAGCCTTCCTGGTTTACTCGACGAGATACCAGAAGAGTATCTTGGGTATAAAGAGAAGTATGAGAACTCTATACGAAAGGCCACCTTACTGTACAGAGTCCTGCTGGAGAATGAGGACTCTAGCCTTAATGAAGACGACAAAATTATGTATGACTTCTTACTCTTTACACGGCCTTAAGATTAAACAGTTACAAAATCTTTAAGGAACAAACCTCCACCAGTCAGCGTTGGACTGATGTGGTGGAATATGCTTTAGGCGTCGGTTTGAGGAGAAAAAAGCGATGAAGCCTAGTGGTTAAGAACTCGGTCTCCTTATCGAGGGGTCCGGGTTCGAATCCCAGGGCGCGCACTTCTAACTTTTCGGAGTTACGTGTGTTTTAAGCCTTAAAATGTCACTCGCTTTAACGGTGAAGGAAATCGTGAGAAAACAAGCATGCCGGGGAGTTTGCAAAATTCAAAGGTGTGTGAAGTCTGCCAATTCGTACTTGGCCAGCGTGATGGACTATGGCCTTAACCTTCTCATTCAGAGAAGCGTCCCGTGCTCAATAGCGGGCCGTGATAGGTTGAAATGATGAATGAATGATGAGGAGAGATTCATGCTCAGTACTGGGCAAATTATGGAGTTGAAGCCAGAAAACAGTTATGTTAAACAAATGTCATGTCAGCTTAATACAAGATATTTCTGCCAAAATTACTAAGATTTTTTATTAACCACAAATCCAATTGGTTTATTAATCAATGAAATCCAAAACTTTGAACCAAATCATATTAAAATTCTTAGATATTAGTAGACGTTTTAGCAGCATGGCGTAATATGCCCTTGACCCTCTCAGTAGTGAGGAGAGGGTCTGTACAGTACATGGTGACTTTACCTTTGATTTGATACGGTAAAGGAAAACATCGTGAAGAAACCTGCACTCCAGAGAGTTCTCCATGAAGTTCTCAAAGTTGTGTGTAGTTCAATCAGCATGTAACCAGCGTGTTGGTGCCCGTGCCCCTCACATTGTGACGGTCTCACCGAGCACATTTGTGGGATAGTTATGCGTTGCAATGATGGGGACCAAAGGGAACTAAATCTATTGCTTACTATGAAAACCCTCTTTCAGTATCCAATTTCGGAGTTCGATAATCAATGCTGTGTTTCGGGATTTTAGTCCCTTCGGCGTACACTTTTCTATGTTCATACCCACTCTAAGAAACCAGGCTGATGACAAACAACAAGCGTACTGGTTGAAACGGGCTATGAATTTGGAAATCATTGGAACGTATGCACAGGTAATATGTTTGTTTATGGGTAAACACCTAAATTTCTACGCAACATATCTATGTGTGTATCATTTACGAGATGTTCTCTCGTAGATGTTTATTGTTCGAAATTAGTTGCTGATTTCTATGGGCTCTTAGAGGTCGTTCAAATATCAAGTAAGCAGTATAGAGGCGGGGTTTTTGTTTTGCTTACTTTGGATGTTATGAGGGGTCTAGGTGGTGATGACGTCAGCAGTAGTCATTTACTCTTTTACGCATATGGGAACCCATTGTCTATATTTGAAAACAAAACGCGATTTTGGGAAGTCTTACGAATAATTCTGTACGTCTATGTACTCCTTTATTTTCAATTTATAGAATTTGTAACTGCTCTTCATGAATCAATAAAAAATCAGAATATATTAAAATAAAAATATGTACACGTAAAAATGTATACTCGTACGTAACAATTGGGGTTAAGAGCGTTCCTTTGTTTTGTTAACAAGGGGGATTGTAAAAAAATTGTAATAAAACTACTTACGTAAGATTTAAACGGCTCCTTGGAATCACTCGTTTCTTTATTTAAACATTTTTTATATAATTCCAGACAGAACTTGGGCATGGAACGTTCATTCGTGGTCTCGAAACCAAAGCTATCTACGACTCGAACACGGAAGAATTCATTTTAAACAGTCCTACTCTTACATCATATAAATGGTGGCCTGGACATTGTAAGTAGTTCAATGTACCGTGTATGTGTATTAGTGCTTTTGTAGGAGTTGACACTACAAAAAATACTTCATTCATCTGGTTTGAACATTTACGGGTGAAAGGGTGACCATTTTTCCAGTCCAAGTTAATATCCCCTGCTCTTAGTGTACTCTACTTAATAATGCACAAGATTTTGGTGTTACGAGCATCTTTGAGCTCAGTACCTATAGTGTATAGTCAGTCCGGGATCCCTGGTACATATTTTTTACATGTTTACTATCAAGTTAATTTTTCGTGAGTACCTTCATTAGGATGGAACGCCCAAATTTTTCTCTCATAAAAATATCAATTGTGGTAGCTATTTTGTTGTATTCTGTGTGTCGGTCAGTGTCGAAGATAAATAAATAATACATATCTTTGGATAACTCACACACGGCCATCTGAATCCAAACTAAGCGTCAGCTTGTACTATGGTGATCGGACTACTCATAAACATACATATATATTATAAATACATACGTATATATATATTTATGCCCAGACATACAGAAAAAACATAATTGCTCATCACAGAAAAGTTTGACCTGAGTGGGAATCAAACCCACGACCTTCGGGGTAACAGTCAGGTTCATTAACCACTAGACCAACCGGCCTCTCATCTAGTCTTTTTGACGTCAAGATATGAAATATTAGCATAATCAGGTTTAGGGATTAGACAATGTTCAACTACTATATTTTAATAATAATGATATAAATATTATATAAATAAATAACAGACTGCGTCATAGCAACCCGTAACTCGTCGTCCCACTACGGGGCTCGGGTCTATACACAATGTGACGATACACTAAGTTGTCCAATTGTAGTCAAGCATTAACTTATAATGTAAAAAAAATCTTCGAGAACCTTACACCGAAGTCTCAGGAGCGCAGGTTGACTAACGATGTTTTTAATGTTTTACGTCCTGATGTTTTTAATGTTCTTTTAGTGGGTCAAACAGTCAACTATTGTGTGGTAATGGCACATCTGTATATCAAAGAAAAAAGTTGTGGAATCCAACCGTTTTTGGTGCAAATCAGAGATGAGCAAACACATGTGCCTCTCCCGGGCATCAAGGTCGGGGATATTGGCGCAAAACTTGGCTTCAACACCGTTAACAATGGATTCCTCGGCTTCGATCACGTCAGGATACCTCGAGAATGGATGTTGATGAGGAATGCACAGGTCTTGAAGGTAATAGGAAGAAGGGAACGGTTGAGAAAATAGTGTTGCATTAGACAGCTATGTCACATTACCTTTTTACAAGCTTTTATTTAACTTGCAGTGTATGTTTATATGTTAGTATATTTGTATGTTAGTTTGTTACTAACTACTAATCTTGCAAGCTTAATTAGACCCGCTTCCTCTTACGCTAAGGAGTGGAAATTTTGCATAACTTTTTATCCTGATGTCAAATATATTTATGGAATAGGCAAATAGGCAACAATTTTAACGCTATTTTAATTAAATACATAATATTAATTACATTAACATTATAACATGTTTTAATAAATAATAATTGGTGGAAAATATCGTACATTAACTGGCAATTATTCTCTAACAGTTTAGTTTCGATTCTCTTACGATCTTATTAAAAGCGAGAATCCAGGTGTAGGACCCGTGAATATAGTTAGTAAGGGACTAGTACTCGTCATCT
>DWJZ01000720.1:0-28787 GCA_018249125.1 Asbolis capucinus
TGTACGTACATTAAATGATAGGGGAAAGATATAGGAGACTATCGTAAAAAGATAGTATACTAATACATTAATCCTGTTTTAAGTAGTAACTAAATATTAATATGCAATGTTAATTCACTTTTTCAATTTGGCTACGCTGCTGATTGCTTATTTTAAAGAGGGTCGCAATTTGGATATTAGAGTTGACTAACAAAATAACGAGTTCAAAAATCGGCAATTAGGTACTCCAAAGACAATGTAAGCCGGATTTTACCGAAATAAAAATCAATATGTTTTATACCTTCATTACATTTAAATTCGTTGGCTGAACAATCAAAATGGATGCAATATGTTGTTTATATTAATTTTCATACTTACAGTGTCAACAATTCTGGACTATTTCCTTTGCGGGCCGAATCTGTAATCCGTGTAACACCCACGTGCAAAATTCATTGTGTTATTGCTTAGTGATTTAGTCCGTTAATATCACTCAAGTTTGCTAACTCGAGCGAGATTTATGTGTATTTCTCCAAACGCCACAAAACGCAATTAAGGCTTTTGTTGCATAGACACGATAATTTACGTATTCGACTGTTTTGTTACAAAAGAGCCGACCTTTGACTTTGTCTGGATTTGTTTGAGGAATTGAATAATGAGCGCGTAAATGAAAATTCATTTAATTTACCGCTGACGCTCGAAGTGTAATCAATCTTAAGTGAAACCTCATACCCGTACACGTAAGTGACTCTGGCCTGTATTTCTCAGAAGGCAAGTCTAGTGGACTCGAAATTTTTCCTTTGTTTCAATACAAGGTCTTTTTTAAATAGCGATTTTTTTTTGCCTGACGGTTTACATTTTTGGCGCTCTAAAGTTGGTTGAGTATTCAATGTTGGTTTCAAGATATGTGCTATTCTATATTTGATAGTTTAAGTTATACTTTATTAAAATTCTTAACTCTTAATCTTGTGCAGTGTAATTAACCACATTGCAAGTATTGAAATGACGATTTGGCTTGAAATTTTTAAGGCGTAAGACCGCACGCATCTTTTTACGTTTCTAAGGCAAATTCCGTATGTACTATTATTACTATCTGTCATTACAAAGTGACATTCCTTTTTATCACCGTAAAGAACTTTTTAAGTTACTTCAGGCCCAATAATTTAAGTTAATTAATCGTTACCACGTGAGTTATATAGGAGTAAAGTCAGTCCATAGCTAAAATCGTTCTAAGTCTCTCCTACCTTCTACCTCTTGTTCCACATGTAAATTTTCTTTTTAATATTTGTGCTTTTATACTTGTACAACTATCAAGTGTTGTTTTGGTTTAATGTATCAATTCGTAGACCATTTTCTTAACATATTATCAACCTACGCCCAGATTGCGTGGTGATTATAATTTTCGTCAGTTCGTGATAGCTGAGGCTCATTTTGTTTAGGCGTGTAATTATATAGGATCGGTGGGCTAAGAGGTAATGAACGTTTTAGATCACGAGCAAGCGATTATAGTGTCTAATACAAGATATATGTGGTCTATATTGGCGTGTAACACATTAGTGATACCAATTGTACGGTCTGGTACGCGATTCATCTCCTGTTGATCGTGACGCATGACATCATCAGAATATGTCTCGTGCGCCTGCGGCCTTACATGGTAGCATCGTCTATGATCTGTCGGCTAACGTGCGGGCAGCTGATACCGTGACGTATTCTCGTGCAGGATTTGGCCGTTTTTGGTATTCGAATTATTGTTTATATTTGGAACGAGTTAATAGATTGGTTTAAGTTTAAGGACGAATACCAATTCTGGTATAGAATGAATACGATAATTAAAATTTGGTTTAGAATTTTTTTTATTCATCACGTCGACGTTTAGACATATCGTATAGAAACACAGATATTGTGCGACGGGACTGGGCAATTTTTTATGATACGTAGAAATTAATAATGATAATGAGGAATATGAAAATATTTTGGATATATAACGATTTGGACAGGTAACCACAGAAGTGCAAAATATATTTGCACGATTTGAAGTATTTCGACTTTGATATTAAGGTTTAAAGTACAATCCGCCGTAATGACTTTTGATACGTTTATATCCAAATGTCGTCGACGCGACGTCAACACAAACAATTGACCATAAATTGAGTTTAAACTGCAAATTAATTTCAGTATTACGTATTTTTTTATATAATAGGAGAATTGTAGTCGGTTTTAACCCAAAAATGGTTTGTTACTGAGTACAGGTCTCTGATAAAAGAGGAAGGTTTATCCAGTGCAATGGAGGGGTTAATGGCCAACCCAATTGTAGGTCATTTTTGTGGTGCCCGACGGCTTCCCTCATGGTTTAACGACGGCTATCTGTCAACGCGACTGCTCTTCTCCAAAGGCGGAAGCACTCAAGAATTTTACGCCATTACTGATAGTCATTACTATTTGCTGTTGCTTAACAAAGCCGGTATCTTACGATCGATGCAAATCGTCTTACTATGAACGTTTCATTGTATTATGGTTATCATTCGCTATTAGTTTTAAGCAACGCATTAGTAATCTGTGGAAAAATCCGCGTTCATCACTTGAACTTACGACCCGAGTAAGCATTACGCTGTATACTTTTTTTAATGAATTAAGTTAATGTTTATGTAATGATAATGCCAGAACTCGTTGCGTTTTCGGTACATCGGATATGTTTTAATTGCACATCGGCTTTGAAGGTTAATTTAATTAAGATTTAATGTTTTATATTTTAACGTTATTATTTATTTTATTGAGGTTATATTGTCGACCTTATAGAATCTGTTAATTAATTCGACCTACTTATAGTACGAAATTCTATGTGATTTTTAATTCGGTTTTTTTTTTTTAAAAATCTATGTGCAGTTTTCAAAACTATGTGCAGTTGTTTGTTTCATCAATTACTAGTAACTGCCCTGGCTTTGGTTTAATACAGAATAATGTATTAAACGGGATTCTTTAAATTTCAAAATATTTTTTGAGAATCCATTGAATAAAATAATCGCCATGTAATCTAAAACTTCTCAAACAGACAAACTGATATAAAAATTAAAAATAAATGTTATAGTATAATATCTATTAATAGTATTTTTCTTGTAAATCCATGACCAGTTTTCATTTTAATAATTAACCTTTCTCGTACTTATATGTCGTGTTTATTCCTGTGGCCATTCATAGCCTATATTAGTAGACTATTTGTTATTCCAGACTAATTACTATTTGTGTGCCAATTTTAATTCAGATCCGTTCAGTAGTTTTTGCGTGACGGAGTAACAGACATCCACCTATGCTCACAAACTTTCACATTTATAATACTTGTAAGATAATCAGATTAAGTTTATACGTTACGATTAAGAAAAACAAACACAAAATTATAAATCTCGATTCAGGACCTCAGCAAAACTCAGAGATTGTGTGAAAATTAGCATCAGAGAATACGGGGTTGCATTTGTCCCGGCAGCCACAATCGGCTTATCTGCCGGGGGTGGCCCCGGGCAGGGGGCGGCGCTCATTAATCCTCTGTCCGGACCATCTGTGGAGCGTACGCCCGCAGTTGACCGGACCAAGCCGACACTTGTAAGCAAGAAGCTCAGTTTGTCTCTGTCGCGACTTACTCTCGGTAAGTTTGGTCACGGGGAATTGGGCTACGAATTAGGGATATTCTGTGACATTTTTATAGTATAGCATGAGAAATTCTCATATATAATCTACTTGAGTCCGCCCGCGGCTTCGCCCGCATGGTATGTTGATAAATAGTAGTCTATGTATTATTCCTGACTCTTATCTATCCCTGTGCCAAATTTCATTTAGATCGGTTTAAATGTTTTTGCGTGAAGGAGTAAAAAACATCTGTCCATATTCGCCAACTTTCGCATTTATAATATTAGTAGTATATTTTTAAACCAATACCAATATTTTAGACATTGCTGGTGGAACAGGAGCTACAGTACAATCCCTAGGAATTGAATGAATTATCTAGGTAGAGTCACAGAATAATCTGTTGGTTTTGTTGTGAGAAATAATCTATGTTCATAAAGATTTTGAAAATTATTAGGGCTAGAAGCTTTTTGCTTTTTGGTATGAATCACAAATAATCTAAGCAACCCATATCAGGTATTGGCTAAGTTGTGTGTAGCTAATGGATATAGTTATAATATATATATACATATATTTGTACCGCAAGGGAATGGAATAACTTGCCTGCAACGGTGTTCCCACCTAAGTGCGATGTGGGAGTCTTCAAGAGAAGAGTGAATAGACATTTACTAAGTTAGTGTGTCCAACATCTTAGACATCATCACCACTTTCCATCAGGCGGTATCGATGTCAAGTATTACCTTATTTTATTTTAAAAATAAAATCTCGTTTGAGTGGTTTTGCCTTATAACCCATACGAAGTTAAGATACTAACCGAATAGAATGAAAACTCAGCTAACACGTAATAGTTGCTAAAATTATTGTTCAAAACAATCAGATAATAAGCAAGTGCCCAAGTTTGAATATGAGTTCTAAACACAATAATTCCTTTCCTTTGAACACGGTTCAAATAAATCATATCCCAGTACAAGTTCATACGCAAGTATTATTGTAAATCATAAGTTATTGCGCTGTTTCTAACGCTTAAAAATAACTAGCGCCTGCCCTCGCTACGCTTTGGAAGAAACACTTATTAGAAAAAAGTAGTTATTGTGAGACAACTGGAACAATTAGACGTAGGGTATAGCGGACTTATTTGTAGATATTGATGTCCTTTATAAAACTGTAGTACATCTTGTTGCTCTATTGTCAATAATTTCCGCAGCGTACGCGATATAAGGACATTTTTGGAAATATTTTTCACACCCATTGTTACATTATCATAGTTTTCATATAGACTCCTAATGTTTTTCAAAATATTTTAATATCTATGTTCATTAGGGGTGATGTAGAATTCTACAGAAAAAATAATTATTCACATCAGCCCAGTAGTTCTCCTCAAATAAACAAACAAACAGACAGTCAAATCATTACTGTTTTTAATATTAGTACAGAGTATAAAATAACCTCATTTCGCTTTCGATTCTTTGAATTACATTTATTTTTTCAATCGGTAATGTAGCCTAGTTTGTAGTTGCCCTGGTAGTGAATCGAAGAGGCCTAGAATTGCTTTCGATAGGGACTTATTATGTGATAGTTGAATATTGATTGTTGAATTTAGATGATATCTATAATGTGCATCGTTCCTGTCATCCGCAACAAAGCCTGCAGGCCGGGTCCTACTTAAACAATATTATTTGTTTTTCTGGGAAATAACACAGAATATATAACTCAGTTGAATATATGGTCGAAATACTAAACTCACGACCCACCGTCAAAGTAACTATATCATAAGCATTTCTTTTATGTACGTTATAATATGTTACCAACATCTGTGTATCCGCTCAAGTATAATGTAGGCTTCAAGACAACAGTGAATAGGCTTCTTCTAAGTTAATGCGCTTTACCATCTAAGACTACATTGCCACTTACCATCAGATGGGACTGTAATGAAGCATTAACTTATGTTATGTAAAAAAATATGATTAATACGTACGGATTTAAGTAAAAACTCTCAGCTCAGCTTTCGAATAAAAAAAGGAATCAGCTAAATCAGTACATTTAATAAAAAGTTATTAGGTTACGGTTTGCCTGAGGTGAAGTATTCATTACCACCTGCTCATTTGCGTACTTATCACATAAAAAATATGTATTATTTTCAGGACAAAGGGCCACGTTGCAGCTCTCAACAGCGGCTGCTGGCATCCACACAAAAGAGATGAGTTTATGACATGCTCTCAAGATGGAACTCTCAGGATTTGGCTAACTGAGAACCCTCGACAACACAAGTCTGTTATAAAACCTCGACAGCAAGGAGGGCTGAAGACAAACCCTACAACTTGCGCCTTTTCTAGAGACGGTAACACCGTCGCTTGCGGATGCTTCGACGGATCCATTCAAATGTGGGATCACAGAAAGAACTTCGTCAACACATCGGCATTGCTCCGGGATGCTCATCAGAAACAGACTGAAATATCCAGCATAGCGTACTCTTACCTTGGCTCCTATTTAGCCAGTAGAGGGAATGATGAAACGCTGAAGATTTGGGATTTGAGGAGCTTCAAGAAACCCCTAAATGTATTCAAGAACTTGTTCTCGAGATACGAGCAGACAGATTGCAGCTTCAGCCCAGATGATTCAATGGTTTTTACTGGGGAATCTTTAGACCGGAATAAAGATGTCGGGAGACTGTTGTTCTTCAATACGAAAACCTTTGAGGAAGTCTCCCAAATAAACGTTACCAAGTCACATGTGATCAAGGCAGTGTGGCATGCAAAACTTAACCAGCTTTTCGTTGGATGTGGTAATGGAGTTGTAAAATGTTACTATGATAATAAGAGAAGTCTACGTGGAGCCAAACTATGTATAGTCAAGACGAGCAGGAAGAAAACATCAGTAGAAGTTGTGAGCTCACAACAGATAATCACCCCCCACGCGTTACCGCTCTTCAGACAAGAGAAGCTAAGAACTAGCAAGAAGAGAATGGAGAAGGAGAGGTTAGATCCAGTCAAGTCTCACCGACCAGACTTGCCAATTACATCTGGACAGGGTGGAAGAGTAGCAGCATCTGGTAGCACGCTGAGTTCGTTCGTTATCCGAAACCTGGGGTTGAGTAAACGTGTTGATGATGAACAGGATCCAAGGGAAGCTATCCTGAAGTATGCCAAGGAGGCAGAGGAGAATCCATTTTGGGTTGCTCCAGCATATAAAAAGACACAGCCGAAGCCTATTTTTCAGGACGATGGCGAAGATGATGGACCTTCTGATGCTAAGAAGCAAAAACCAGCTTGATAAGGAATAGACTTAAAGAAAGGGGTGCAATCAAAATGAAATTAATTTACGGTTTTTTTTACATATATTTACAAGTTGGCTATCTCTGCACTAGGACTGGTTATTGGTAATTGGGATACATTCCCATAGGCTATCGAGACCATGAAGATATAGCAATCCTTTGTTAATCCATGAAGTGGAGTAAAACAATAATCCAGGGCCACTGATGAGACTAACAGACCCTATCCATACAGACAACAAATTGCTGCAGGACGGGTGATAGAAAAATGGGAGGGAGGAAGACAAAAGAAGGAAAAAAAATAGACGAGAGCTGGCTCATTAGCCAGCAGGTCACGATGAGTAGTTTACAAGATGACTCAAGAAAATTGGTGACAGCTATCCAGACAGATTCACAAAAAGAAAATATTATTAATATCCTCTCATACGTCAGTTACCAGACTTACTGTGTCTTGGTACACAAATGAAATACATTTACATTTACACATATATTTACACATATATTAAAAGATAAAATCCCATGTATACATTTTTTTGCATGACAAAACCAAACATAAAATTGACAATAATGTAACAAGTATGTTAAGATTTCATTATAAATAAAATCACATACAATATTTATATGCTGACTGGTTTCAGCCCGCAGCTTCGCCCGCGTTGTCTTGATGAAAACAAGATTTTGTTATTCCAGATTAATACAACCGTAGCAGTATGCCTACTTTTATTTCAAACCATGCAACTTTACTGCGTGAAGGAAACCCAAACTGAAAACTTCAAGTATTCTACGGGTTTCGTGCTTGTTGCAGAATCTAATATACTAACCATATATATCATATTATTATTTTCATGACCAAACAAAGCCATTATTTGTAATAAAATATGAAATTAATGTTTTACAATCGAATATAAACGCCCGAAGAGATATTTTTTTTGGACAGATGATATTTCTAAAAAATTAAATCACTAATTTGGAGTGGACTCCAACCCGAGAAAAATGACGGTTAAGGTACATTAAAAATTAAGACGGATCTCAACAGCGCCATCTTAAATAGACCCATTCATTATTTCGTATTGCCGAAAATATATTTATATATATTTTTTATTTTATTTTTAAATGTTTACAAGGAACTAGGCGTTTTTACTTAAAAGAAAACTCCGAAAGTCTATTCAGGGGAAGACGTGAGTTTTAAGTAAAAATGACTAGTTCCTCGTAATTTAAAATGAAAATATGAAACAAATTATTTTATAGAATAATTCTATGAAACAAAACACGGTTTTACTAACTTAACATAATGAATTAATGTTATTTAGATAAATAATATTTATGTAATATAACATGGACGATTTACCATTCAATAAAATAAAAGGACTTATCAGGAATTAAACCTTAAGTAAAATAAAAGTATTTGTCAATCCAGTGCAATCCTTTCACCTTAGGTTAAGGTAAATTGAAGTATGACAAGTCTAATACTCAACAAAACGAAATTTAAATTATAGTGAAACATTATAAGTTTCATTTAAATGACAAATATAAGTATCTAACAGTCAAATGCAATATTTGTATTTATTAACATAATATGCAACATAATCAAGATATTTATTTTAACCGAATCTAGAACAATCTTTTCATTTACTTAACTGTGATTATTAGTGTAAAATTGTATTCATAGCCTCCTACAAAATGTACACACTGTACCACATTAAGTACATGGGGTACGGAACCACGATACGGACTCAAAAAGTAAATAATTGATTACGCCTAAAAACAGTAAGCCTAAGTCGTGGCGCCAGTCTTTGGAACTCATGTACATGTACTCGTATTCGTAAGATACATAGTCTTACGATTGCGAGGTTTATAGCGAGTGCGACTAACCTCTATTTTCCGAATGCATATTTAAGTTGCACTCCGTAAGCGCGCTTAGAATTACGATATCAGACAAACTGTATTGTCTATGATAGTCGCGCATGGGCTCTTATAGTACCGCCGTAAAGTTTCAACAGTGTGTTTCAGGTTTCTGTACAACGCCATCTAGTGTGCAGTAGCTAACATATTCAATGAATGTGCAAACGTCTGACTGAAATATCTTGCAACATACAAAATAAAATATATGATAGTCATACAGATAAAAAATAAAAGGTTATAGCGATTACATAGCCAAAACAATGGTTATTGGCTAGTCCATAGAAATAAGCATAAGTCATTTCCCAACCCTACCGGTGTAACAGAGGACATGTCACAAAAAATGATGTTTAACGGCATTGTATACGAATCGTGACCACGACTAAAGTGCCATATTTATTTTGTGCCTCGGGTATACTTCATGAGTACCCTTTTTACGCCTATTACGTAGACTATGGAGGACTATGAAATTTGGCGCAATTAAAGTTTTCATGGAGAAGGAGTGCAGAAAGTTACTATTTTATACAAAAATGCATTGGAAATTCATTAAATAATTAATTAAAAACATTACACACACTACCGTGAATTTGACATACATTGATGTTTGGCAATTTCAATACAGTCAATGACAATTTTTTTTTACAGTTTACAGTATCTCCAGCTATGGTGAAATATATGTATAGTGTAAATAAAAACAATGACATTTATTTACATATTTTTATTCTTTAATCTTATTTCTAAACGACTAGCATCATAATATATTGTCTATGCCTTCGCAGCGATCCTGTCTGGTTCTCTCATTCCAAATGGGTTTATGGGGGATCTTGCTGGGTTCTGAAAAATATATTATTTGAAAAATTATATTATTGTCATTAGTTGGGTGGTTCATATAAGAAACTGTTTATTTACTTTTCCTGTGTTTCGATTCATATAACATGATAATTTCTTACTATTATTGAGCCTGGCTTTGCTTTGGTATTACTTAAGGATGGATAAGAATTTAATGACGCGTCGGTGCTTCAGAGGGAGGGAGTGTATGGAATGTTTAATTGATGATAATTGATAGTAAGTACTGACTAATTTCTTAGCTCTGTCGGTGAGTATGGAGTAAGCGAAGTGGTTGAGCATCACCCCAGACGGTAGCGCCACCCCCTGCACTCGGTACAGCTGCTTCAACACACTCTCCGGACCACCTGACCACCCAACATCATAAATTAATATCAGTAATAATATTATTAAGTTCACAATAGATGAATCAACAATAAATATCTAAAGACAACTCACAAGTAGTATATAAAAAAATAAAACAAAGCAAGAACAAATATTCCTGTTGAATTCAACCCAGGGCCCTCGGCTTAGCAGTGATATTTTATTAACCAGTTGCCCGATAAACTCTTGCACTTCTTACTTAGGACTTAGAAAGACAGAAAGAAGAGAGAGAGTAATTTGTACAATTTATCCTGTATACACTATACATACATACTATAATATAATAATAATAAAAAAGAACTATATTTATGTGAACTGTTAATTGTATGAGTATGTGATCACCGTATGACTATGTACATCAAAATAACTGTGATACCCACCAGTCAACTTGTGCACTGAGGAGATAGTGACCCGGCCAATCTGACCCGTGTGGCTGATCATGGGACCTTTAGAGATATCAACATGTTTCCCAATCTTGTATAATGTGACTTTACCTGAAATCATAATAATAATACTTTTTATTATAAAAAAAATTCAAGGTATACCAAATAGAATAGAATGAGAACATCTATGCTAATAATAAAACAGAGTCAAATCTTTATATGAAGTGTTTGTTAAAAATTCTGATGAAGGCTTTGTTATCAATATAGAGACGTAAAATTTTTTTGTGGTTTTATTGCCTGTCTTTCTTTTTGTCTGTCTGGTCGAGCTTCACGACTAAACCGCTGCACAGATTTAGATGAAACCTGGCATAGTCGTAATCGTCGAAGTAATCCGAGAATGATTATAGGATATGTTTTATACCAGGAAAAGGTTTAGTTGCTACAGGATAACAGGTCAATATTAGTATAGCAACTCCAAAACCAATGGGCCAAATTAGATGAAATTTTGCATGTACGTGGCTTATGTAAGGACAATGGTTATAGGATACTTTTTATCCCAAAATATAGCTTTGTTCCCATGGGATAATAGATTAAAATTAGTATTGTAACTGTGAAACCTTTTAATAACTTTCCTCTACTTCCGAAGCCTGCAAGATTAATATGTAGTCATCAATATATTCGAAATCAATTACATACGCATAACTAGATACCCAAAAATTACTCGTCAGATGTCGTTTAAATTCAAATCAAATCACATCAAAATAAAAACAAAACGACCATCAAATTAAACCCAACAATAAGATATTTTTCTTTATTTTATCCATTGCCGTACAAGTATTTATGTTTGCTTTCTATGCCACATCAATATTGATGTAATATAAAAAAAATTGTTGAATTGAGAACCTTCCTCTTTTTTTTTTAAATCAGTAATGGTAAAATTAGTAACTTGAGTCTGTACATCATTTTCGTTCTGTTTTTTGGTTTGGATTCTTTAAATTGACATCTTTTTAAAATGTGGATTGGTTGCTAATTTGTTGGGTGGTGATTACCTCCCATCAGATCACCCATATTATCATTTGCTTGCTTTTACCATAAAAAATGTCAAATGATGACTTAATTCAACAATGTCAATCAAAACTCACCGTTAGCCTTAGCAATACTAGGTATCTGAGTGGCTTTGTGCTCATTATCATTGAACATCTCCGCAGCCAACTCCTCAGCCACCTCTAGCCTTCGAATAGGCAGCTTCTGTCGACACAGCTTTATGTACTCTGCGCTCAGCGTATACAGCTCCTGAGCAGTTGGTTGCCAGTCTGGTAGGGAAGGGAAGTCAATGTCGTAGATGAAGGAACCACTGCGAACTGTAAAATACATAAAAAAATTACTGTCACTGCTGCTTAATAAACAATTGTATAAGAAATAAGTATCTCCTTGCTTTGTGGGCAGGCTTGACCGAAATAAAAAGCGCCTGTGAGTCTGTCTCTCTATTAGGCTTTTCTGAGAGGACCAGTGGGAAAATGGGTCATTTTATTTTCTTTCAGGAAAGGATCAACCTTTAGTAAGGAGTCTCTTTTATGTTACACGAGAAATAAAAATGGATACTCACTATCTGGTCCTGGGAAGCTGTGTAGTTTGACAGGAACACTTTCCTTGAATACTTGACTAGCACATGCACCCAGCACCAATGAACAGGTCCTCCAAAACGCTTTATTTACTTGCTGCGGTTCTGCTATTTCAAAGTTTTGTAGCTACGAAATCAGTAAAATATCAACTGTTGAACGGCAATACTAACTTCACGACATATGCAAAATTAAAATTAAGTCATTTTAAGTTACACTCACCTAAAATAAATGTCTATGGTTTCTTAAAATAACTTTTAACTTGTACATAGCAAATGTTTTTATTTAAAAATATTACTCAATATTAATATTTCTATAAATGTCACTTAGTTTGTTTGGCTTTTAAACCATCAATGTGTTGTGATAATTTTACTATAAACATGTCTCTTAGCGAGCAAATTACTGACAAGAGAATGAAAGGGCATTCTGAAATTATCGATTAATATTGTTTATAAAAACCCTGGTTCAAAAAAGAAATGTTAATTCAATATTTGAAAATAACTAAGTATTTGAAATTTTAGTACATCATTTAAAAAAAAATTAAAACAAACATGTAGTTTGTCTCTGTTTTTGGATCTTGAACACAATTAAGGATTTATAATAAGTGTATGTTTATGCTTAGTAAAAGTTTTTCAGCATTAGGTAACAACCTGTAACAATAGGCTTTAAACTTTTAATAAATATATAATAATAAATACTACAAAAAATTTTTATAATAATTAATTAAACTTACTTCTAATGTACAGTTTTCTGTTAGTGGTCGGTGCATATCCCAGAATACAGTACCATCCAACAGAGCTAATGCACTTGTATCCATGTGCCATTCACTTAAATCTGAAGAAAAATAAGATATATTAGATTTAACACAACTAAAATTCAATATTGGTTAACAAAATATTTGCCAAGTCTGTGTAAGGCCACATGCAGTTTTTTATGTTAAATAAGTTATAATTGACTAAGATCCCACCTGATGATAAGTGACAATTAAGTGTTCAATGGCAAGGTGCACTATCTTAGTAAAAGCTGATTCACTTTTGACTTATAGTTGTAATCATTTGTTAACCTTTTGAGCCTATGTATCCATTATAACTTTCCATTTAAATTCCATATACATGTTACTATTTTTATTCTTTTTGGATTTCAAAAGCATCTATTATATCATGGTAGATAACTCGCTAGCAAAAAATATCATCATATACTCTGAACTGAAGCATAGTATCTAAAAAGCTAGCAGCAATATCTTACTTGTCTCCTGAAGAGATAATAAATTATTTCTGTGATCTTAAATGAAAATGACCACAACTTACGTTTTGCGCAATCATAAGGCGTAGAAATGTCCTTATTCATAACCATCGTACAGTCCTCTGGATTCCCTTTGTATTGCACTTCTATCTTTTCAATTCTTCCTACTTTCTCAAGCTGCCGCTTCGCTTCTAATTCAAAAAGATGATGCCGACGCTCGACGACTTCTTGGGAACTTAAAAATCCTAAAGGTATTCATTTATTATAGGTTTCACTTTATTATAAATTTCATTAATCTTTTGTATGTACCATTTATGTTATTAACGAAATTACTCACTGCTGGCTGGAAGAATTTTAGTAGCATTCTGCCGGAGTAAGGACCCAGACAATAAAAATATTTTATGGTTCATATTGGCTGGGTTGAACAAAGAATTGAAATATTTTTAACTTTTCAACATACAATTTAATTGAGACGCTTTCTTTTGTTGTTTTTAGATTTTTTAGGTTATAGCAGCAAGTTGCCTTTGACATATGTCATGCTGTTATTGTCACTTTGTCATACTACACAAGTAAAATTATATCCCGCGACTTACTACTTACGAATCCTACAAATAGTGACGGATTCTTTTTCATAATATTTTATCAAAAAAACATCGACTTATCGCTGTACTTGAAAATCACAGCAGGAGAAATTGAATGTTGACTAAATAGTAGAAAAAAATTTTATTCCTTGCTATCTTAATGAACAAATAAAAAAGGTCTCTCTCGCTATCTCCTTATAACTCTTAATAGATAGCGCCGCGCTGTTACCTTTTCTCTGTTTACTTGCATAACTCTAACCTATTTATTCTTATCATAACATGAAATATTGAAAGGAGAATCATTATTTAATAATAAATGAATACTACCAAATACAATATGTATAATTAGTATTGGCATCATAGATCCCAAGATTTTGTGTTCTACAAAGAGAAAAAAGGCATGTTAAAAGATTTTATTATGAATTTTGAAAACATTTAAGTTTTGAAAGTACAAATATATGTTTCATCCAACCATAGTTCTCTTCCTTCCTCTGGCTCGGACCTCTTGAAATTTGCAGATAATTTCCTTAACATTAGTTTTACTATAATTCCTATATGCTTCTAGAATTTTACAAAACAAATCTGGATAATCATTATGAGTGCTCATTAGAGCTCTTTCCAAAACATACAAGTCAACTCCTTTATCCTCTGCGCTTGAATCAATATGGGATAACCCAAAGTCTATCATAACAAGTTCTAGATTTTGAATATCCAGCCACACCGAGTCACTTTTTATGGTATTGTCACCCTTCTGTACCAACAACATATTAGAAGTAGTCAAATCACCATGAATTATATTATTGTCATGTAATTTCCGAATTGTATGACCAATTTTAGTTGCTACTAAATCTAAAACACTTTGACCGTCTCCAGAGCCTTTTTCGGGTTTATATATGGTTATAATGAAGTCTTTTACTGTAAAACTATTTTTGAAATGTTGCATATAGATTCGACGGCGATCGAAGTCAACTAAATACAGGGCCGGTGTTTTTACATTTGCTGCTTTTGATCGTACGATAGCCCTTGCCTCATTTTTTATCCGATCTTTGGTTAGAGTAATATCTAAGTCAGGATGCCTGTAAGTTTTCTTAAACCTCTCCTTTATTAAAGTCGGTTTTCCCAAGTAATTACATATATATAGCTTTGCTTCAGCGCCTTGTTTTAATATTTCGAGGTTTTCACACATTTTATTGTTTTTTAGGTTAACTATGACAACCTCGCGATTTAGTTCTTACTGTCATATACCATAGGTTTTTTAATTATTTCCAGTAATTATGTTATATTATAATCCGTTATTTTTTGGATAATTTTCCTTACAAAACAACCCTCAACCCAATCCTATATACAATGTTTTATACTGTTTTATTTACAGTCTGTCATGCCATTGCCACAATTAAAAATTTTGACTTGACCATGTGACAGACATTTCTGACTTCACGATGTGAAATGTCATTAGTGATTTGACATTGTTTTATAGTGTTACCAAGTGGAATAATTATACTGCTTAAACATTATACAAAATTAATTTTTAATCCAGATTTTATAACTCACAATGTGATTGCAATTAGATAAATAATAAAGGCAAATTTTAATATAAATCGGTCTAAATTAATACAAGGTGAACAGTAATAAATTTACTCTACGGAAAATTATGGAAATTCGGAAAGGGAACACACTTCACAGTACATACGGAAAATAATAATTGGCGTAGAGAAGCCGCACCTAAAGTACCTACTAGGTACACTATCTATCTACATACACTTTCTACTATTTATACATGTCGTGTTCAATCACTGGAGAGCAAGGGAAGCTGTGTGGGCGTTTGAAATTGGTTGTTGCACCCGTGCCGGCCGGCGGTGCGACGTATTAACGCACGACGATCATTTCATTCAGCCAAGTATTTAATGGAAACAGTGATTTATTTAGCTTCATAGTGTTTTTACTACTGTAAAAATAGTATTTAGAATCGTATATTTTAAATAAGTGAAATTTTAAATATTTTCATAAAAGGAACGCTGAGTGCATACTTTTTGTGTGATTTTTTTTTAATTTGTGAGAACGATGTCGATGGAAGGCTTGGAATACGAGACCATCGTGCAGAATGGCCCTAAAAAAGTGAGTTATTTTTTTTAATATTCTGTGTTCTTGATCGATTAACAATGCCAATTAAAGGGATATTTTATAATTGTTATGACGATATTTTTATTCTGCTGTATTAGGATGAGGATGTACAAGTGACGTCCTGAATTGTCCTGTACGAAATTCTGCGTTGGGACTTGTAAATAATAAATGTTTGTCTTATTTGACTTGTTTTAATCTTATTGGAGTTGTTTTAATTCTTGGAAATTTTAAATGATTTTACTTTCAATAAGGTGTAGTGACGCAGCGTGAATATCATTAATAGCCATGAAATTGGAATTATTTTAATTCCGGTATGTATTTAGTTGTGTTGGTAATTTTTTCACAAAGGAAAAAATCTTTAAGTATTATTTTAAATTTTAACTATATAACTTTTTAAAATATTTATAACTTGAATTATTTTAGGAATAAACTAATAAACATGCCGAAAATGACTTAAGCACTATAAATTTTTACATGATTTATATAAATAAGTAAAATAGTTAAATAATTTGATAAGAATTTATAAGACAATAATTATTCGAGATAACGGCATGGGAAATAATAGTCCAAAATATTTAAACATCTACATATGTATGTAGTTCATATTCGTATGTTAACCACCTAAATATTAATTATTATAAATTGTATGTCATCAAACCGTATTTGTTTCGTATTCTAATCGTATACGCAGTGTGTTATATGTAGCTATGATACATACATACTTAGAGGGGTGTCCTGCATTGAAGAGGAGTGCTATACGTCTGGGTGCATTTTCGCAGATGTAGTTGGAGGCGCGGCCCGCAGACCCCAGTTCCCATACTGGCTAGCACGATTGATTTACTTTGAATTTTTATGTCGAACTTTTAAGTTCTATCTTGTAGCTGTCCTAGTAGCGACTATACTAACAGCCGTAGACGGGATGCTGTGAATTGATATCTTTTTAATCTAGACCGATTTATAATTTTATAAATTTATGTCTTTTTAATTTAGACCGATTAATAATTTATAACCTAAAATGTTGATCCAAGATTAAATACAATAATATATCAGGGAACACCGCATCGATATCGATTTGCAGATTAGCGCGTAAAATCGTGCTGTCTGCACAGATAATACTTGCAAAAATAATATTTATGGGTTTTATTCTTTACTAAAACTCCCAATATTTGTTTCTTACATGTACATTGCATGTACATGCAGCGGCCTGTTACAGATTTAGGTGGGTACCTATACTCGGTGCAAATTCCATCTGGATTTTTTTCCATACAAACTTATCGATATTGTATATTTGTATGTTTCCTATCGCATCCTATAAATCATAGAATCAACAATTTGTGAATATTACAAAAAAACAATTAGAAAGAAATCTTAAGGTAAGCCTAAGTATATTTTCTTGCAAAAACTATAAAACAACTCTGGCTTTCACGGACTCCTTAGTCCATGGTCAGTATTAATTTATAAATCGATTTCAATCAAAGCATTTCACTACATACTCGCCGTCGCTACATACGACTACAGTTGCAGTCGTACATGTTAGCTGTTGTTCTCATCTGTATATATTGTGAACAATTTTTGTAACAAAATAATATTTTATAAGTTGATATTTACGTAAATTTTTAATTATTTTAATAAAATTTCGTATTTTGATATTGAGAAGTTGTTACAGCCCAAGATAAAAGTGTGTTAAAAAAGTTAAGTTTTCCATACTAATAATAAAGAGAAAAGATTTGTATTTTTATTTGTTTATAACGAATAAACTCAAAAAGTAAACTCTCTTTGTTTATTTCAAAATATAAAACACAAAATGTCCACTCGTGCGAAGCCGGGGCGGGCAGCTAGTCTAAAATAATGTTAGAATAAAAATGTATGCATATCTTTACCAATAAAACAACTTGTATTAATACATTATGAAAATTAATGAACGTAGGGAACTTGGATAATTTTCCAAAACGTTTTCGATAAATTACTCCGATAACATTGCTCTGATGTTATGGTTAGTTAGTAACTATCGGTTTAAATACAATTTATTTCATTGTGATATTATTGGTGACAGTTGTTTAACACTTGTAACGGAACGTGTTTTTATAAAAAGAAAAAAGAAGGCAGAGTCAGTTTGGCCAGTCTATCCTGTTTATTTGCTTTCCTTGTAAGTGCACAGATATTTAACCAGGTCACTTTTAAATACCTATTTGTTCTTACATTGTTTCGCTACAAAATATTGTACATTGTAGACATACGGCAATCTTACAAACCAATCGGTAGTAACATTGTAAAAACGAAACTGTATTTTGCACTTTAGAAAAAAAAATGTAGCGTTTTCAAATTTCGGCCTTTGGAAATACTAAAATAGAAATGAAAACTTTTCGCTAGTAATATTGAACGTACCTAGATAACAAAGATTTAAGAAATCATAGTGTGACTTAAGTCTCTAAAAAACTTAATCGTTTTGGCGCCTTTCTTCTAATTTAATAAAGTGAAACTGCAATCGCTTTCTGCTTCCATTTACTTGCATTCTTTATCGTAAGTACATCGGAAAAATGTTCACACAGCGAGATATTTTTTTGAATAATTTAACGTAACGTTGCCTGTTATAATTACTGGGTTATCGCTCACGTTCATAGTGCTGGCTATTCATAAAAGCAAACAAGATTTTTGTACGAAATAGATTTTTAATTTTAGTGGAATTCTCACTCTTTTGCTGCACGGCACTATCTAACCTGCCGTGGGATCTCTGCAGAATTTTTAAAATAATTTGAAAATGGAACAGCTAAGTTATCTGAATGTTTTTTCTAGTATGTATAACCTCATAATTTATGATTTAATTTAGTATTTTTTTCTCACCTTAAACAACCTCAGTTTAAAGTTTTAAGTAAGCATTTATTTATTAATTCTGTTGGTACAATGGTGAAGAACTAAACTCACTCACTCACTCACTCACGACTCACATTCTCGCTCCTAGTCAAACAAGCACCTAGTCTTGAAGTTCAGTTACACTAACTGTTTAATTTGAATAGTTCTCAGGCCCGGTCAGAGTGTACGCTCAGCTTAATATTAACAAAAAAAGATTCTTACTTGCCAGTACACAGTGAAATGTGTAATAAAAAACCTGTAGTGTGTTGTAAATTTGAATTTCGAGCTCGTAATAATTTAACGTTCAGAGAAATAAAATTGTCAACTGACACAATAATAGTAAAGTTGCATGAATATTACGGTTTTTTTATGTTTGTATTTTGTCCCTTGAAGTAGATTCATTAATTTAACAACTTAAAAAAAAACGAAATAGGTGAATTTGAATTGGTTATCATCTGTCTACTAGTTAGAACCGTAGCGTTTCGTGGTCGATAATTTCTGGCCAGTGTTTACCCTAATGGGTACGTGCGTGAGTTTGCGTATACAATGACTGTCGATTACAAAGCGCCACTGCGGGTGTTCCTAGAAACTTTGTCATTTCCATATTTAAATTATTAAGTACCTACCTACTTATCTTATGTTTGACCAATTAAAAAATAGAACGAACCGTTATTTTTTTCTACATTTTCAGGACTGCCAACAAAAAGACCACACAATTATCATTAATTCGTTTCTAGAATGTTCTACTAAGTTAATTAGCAATTGCATACCAGCAAATGTCGCATCATTGCTTGCTTTCCTGTTACTATATTTGTAATATAAATAAGGGCAGTGTCACCTACAGGCAAATCTGTTATAATAATATATGCACCGTGATATATGTTAAACACGTTCGTGCAAATGCAAAATTGAATTCATTTCTGCCCGCCCGAAATTAATCTAATTTACAAGCAGAACGTAACGTTAACATTAAAATCTCTTAAAAACGTTGTTGAGACTGTCTGAGCAACATTGGTCCTAGGATGTATAATATAACATGGGCTAGCGAGTCTGTCCCTATCAACATGTAAAATCAGCGCCATTGCCAATGCTATTAGTCACTATACAGCCAATTCTTCGAATATAATTAATTTGGCCATTCTTATAATTTTACGATCATGATTATCAATATTTATATCGATAAGATAGTAAATATTTCATGAACGTTTCTGATCCTTCTTCTTTATAACGAAGTCTCTTGGACGACACATCGCTAATGATTCAATGTCACTACAGGTAAGTTCGTTTGTTTTTTAATTTTATGGTGAGTGTACACTAGTTGTTGTGTCGAGAGCATTATAAAGTCGACCAAATGTACCGGGGCATCGACCCGCACCCACGTCAGCGTGAGATTGAGTCTGTCTCATGTTTATTGGGGAATCTGTTCGATATCTACTATTCTCTAACATTCATGTGTACTTGGTCTTCTTAAGTGACTTTGATTTAGGGCCTATTTTTATTGGCCATTAAAATTTATGTAATGTTCTTAAGATTTAAGACGACTAAGTTGCGTTAGCTGCGCCCTTAAACTAAAGTCTTTTCTGTCGTTCACGCCAAACGCTAATATAAAGATTTATGGTAATTACGTTTATTGCGGCAAAATAGACGCCATATCTGTACGAAATGTGATACTTAATACATTATTAAACTAGTATTTGGCATGAACGCTAGAAAAGAAGAAGAAAAGGCATTTGCCTAAAAGTCCTGATATATTCGTACAACTTATAATTTAATCCGAGAATCCTAAGAGACAACTGGAGACTATATCTCACTCACCGTTTGCTTGCTTGGGACATAAAAAGTCCAACTTAGGGAACATTTTGAGCACAGTTAGCACACTTGTTCATGGAAAATGACCTTTGCCCAGAAATCCGTTACTGTTGCCGTTTTTAAAAGCTGTAGAACCACTTATTGTGCCAGTTGGCAACACGGGTCTACATTGCGTCATAAGTCAGACGTGTCCTCGGACCAGTCGACCTCAGTGAAAACAGGGTCACAGGGCCCAGACGTAACTCTATCTGACGGCGCACCATGTGTGAAAGATTGTCTGATATAGGCAGTACGGCACTTTTCCACCTCGGTGACCAAAGGCAACTAAGTGTGAAGTCTACTAAATGCTAAAGATAGGATGCCGAAGAGCTACATACGACAGACGTCTGCAATAGACTGGGATGTTTAACGTGATGGCATACGACTTTGTTTTGTTTATGGGGACTGCAAACGGGGACTGGGGACTGTTTATGGGGACGGTTTCTGTGTTTATGGGGGAAAAGTTGGGGACTGCAGTTTCAGTCTGGATGTATTCTACGGAAGCGCACCTTAACGAGCATTGGGTGATTGATAAAATAAAATAAAATAAAATTTGACAAGAATATATATTTAAAAAATCCAGATCGAATTTGCATCCAGCATAGGTCAGCTTCTAGAAGTATGGCATTTTGTACAGGGTTGTAGCTGCAGCGCACTAAAGGCATTTTTACTAGCTTTTGTTTAACTTGCAGTGTATGGTTGTATGCTAGTATATTTGTTTGTTACGGGTCGAATCTTGCAAGCTTAATTAGACCCACTTCCTCTTACACTACGGAGCGAATTTTTTTTCATAGTCTTTATCCTGATGTCAATGTATTTTTATAACAAGCGCGACCTGATACTACGTTCAGGACAAGGGAACTCCCCAAAGGTTAACAGTATAGTTATGAAATTTTGTGTTTCTGTGTATGGATCTATAATTAAAGCTTTGTTTAAAATATATTTAATACATATTTAACCTAGTTAAATTATATTATATATTTAACTTAACTATATATTTAACCTAGTTAAATATCTATTTCCTAAAGTTGAGTATATGGGCGAATTAATTGGCGATTCTAAGAATTATCACAGATTCGCAGGACCAAGAGTGGAGTTGGAAAAATATTAACAAACAATATTAGTTAAAACCGTGAGTTAAAATCATAAACCGTACTCGACCCGTTGTCCATTTACCAGTTCGCGTGAACTTGCAGATGAAGCACTAAAACAACAGTTCGTCTACTAATCCCCTTAATGTCTAAGTGAAGATTACTGGTGTATTGAACTGGGGTTCGGTTATTTTTACCATACTATTTGAGGCACGCGTCAGGCCCGCCATATTTAGACAAAGCCAATATGGCGTCACTGAGTCATACGCAATGTCATTTAAATCTTATCTTTGTGAACTTTGTCTGAGTATAAATATCGAATAATTGGTTACTTCTAAGTTTTTCTTCCAATTATTTTTGTTAGTAAATTTTAGTTTGTTACTTTAGAAGGTCAAGGTTTTTTAAACACTTTTATTTAACTTGAAGTGTATGAAATGAAATGAAAATTGTTTATTTCGTCGTAGGAGCCAAAAGCTCACTTAACGAAAGTCAAAAATTTACAATACAAAGTCCCTACATAAGTTACAAATTTATTAACAAAGTAAAAGAGTATTTAAAGAAATTCTTTGACAAAGCCTAAAGTCTCGTATGTATGCATGTCTACTTAAAGTATGTTTGTATATTAGTTAGTATATTTGTTTGTTATGGGTCAAATCTTACGAGCTTAATTAGGGTCACTTCATGTTACACTACGGAGCTGAAATTTTGCATAAGCCTTCTTGATGACAATGCATTTTTATGACCTGATGTTACGTTCAGGATTGGCTCTGGACAAGGGAACTCCTTGGTTATTTTGTGTGTTCCTTTGTTTTATGGGTCAATAATTAAAGTTTGTGTTTTTAAATAATTGAATCAATCTTGTTAATTTCTTATATGTGCATGACATTTATATGTACGTAAACTCATCCAAGATCAGTGCAGCCTCAAACCTCAAAATGATATTTTGATTTATTATGCTAACCTATGACACTTATTATAGCGCAAAAAAGATATCGAACTTCTGACTTACGATACGGGTCTTTTAGGAGAGTGTGTGGAAGTTTGCAATTGATTTTTCTTCGTTTACATCATCAGCAACGCATTGGTGAAATCTCCAGCCTACATATAGTCCACTTATGATTAGGTGACCCGTCTGTTCGTTTGGGCTGTGGACATACAAAAACTTAGCTACTCTTGGAGGTTGTAGAGGTCTGGTACAAAATGTAACTTAATTAAATGACTACTTTCCTGTTAAAATCCATTGGTATTTTTTCTGTCCGCTTTGATCGCAGCGTCTCGGACCGAGTGAGCTACTAATTGATGTGCGGATCTCCGGCTTCCTTTGCAAATCTTCCACTTCCTTCAGAACGCATTAGTATTAAGGATTGCTATTCTTTGCTATCAAGGAGAAGAATTGCCTTTATTTATTATTATTGAGGTAGGGACTTTGTATTGATACCTTTTGACTTACGTTAAGCTGTTGGCTCCTAAGACGAAACAAATTCTTTTCATTTCAGTTCATTTCATAATTACTGGTGTCAATTATTAATCTGATCTTCCTCCTCCCACTTCCTCCTGTATTAATAACTAGCTACTAATAAGCTTAACATTAAGGCCGGTTGGTCCAGTGGTTAGTGAACCTGACTGCTGCTCCGGAGGTCGTGGGTTCGATTCCCACCCAGGTCAAACTTTTCTGTGATAGACAGGATTGTTTGTTATGTGTGTGTGTAATAGAAATATCTATTTAAGTATGCATTTAAAAGTATACATGTATGTTTATCAGTAGTCTGATCACCATAGCACAAGCTAACGCTTAGTTTGAGGTCTGATGGCCGTGTGTGAGTTGTCTAAAGATATTTATTTATTAAATTATCTCAATACTGCTTAACATATGTCTTGAAACAAGTGTGAATCCAGTACGTGAAACTCTTTGTACTGACCGACTGATTCATTAAACCAGTTGGATAAGCTTCTTTTTATCGAAGATATCAACAAATTCTCTATTTAGACTAGAAATAAATCTTTAATTACTAGTAGGTAATGTTATGGATAAATATTCATTTATATATAACATTTAATAATAGTGCTTGCTGATTTAGAATGTGCAATATCTGTATGATTTTATGAATCTAACGGGTATTGAGGAAGAATTTCTCCTAAAAATGGCATTAACGCTAACTATACAGTTCTACTAATATTATAAATGTGGAAGTTTGTGACGATGGATAGATGAGTAGATGGATGGATGTTTGTTAATCTATCGCACAAAAAATACTGAACGGATCTGAATGAAAGTTGGCAGAAAATTAGATTGTAGTCTAAAATAACATATAGGCTACTTTCAAGCAACATTTGTTCCAGGCGAACGAAGCCGCGGGCGGTCACTAGTTTAGCATAAAAAGTCAATTTGAACATATGTTAGTGTTGTTGCTTTAAAAGAAGAAGTATTTCATCTATTCTTACTGACACATACTCACGCGCCAAACGAAAAAATAAACAATCCCGGAAGTGCTTTCTCATTCATATCGGAGCATGTGCCACACAATACTTCTTTGTTCGGCACTGATACAATATCTGTGGAGCGATGACCTGCGCTCCGTGTTCACACGGTAACCTGAAGCAGACGAAACCAGTACGAAATTCTAATTCACAGATTATAAATTAACTAAGATTTTATTTATTACAAAAAAGAAAAGAGATTAATAAATTTTCTTAAGCAAATATGTTAGGTAAATCATATTTTGGTGAAGTTATAATTTACATGAGTTTTAACGTTTTTTTTTTCACGAATCAAGTTAGCGCTTGACTATGACCCTACCGATGGTAAGTGGAGGTCCAGTCGTAAATCGTAAAGCCTTGTAAAAGCATTGTAGAAGCCAACTTAACAAAACTAAATAATAGATTACACATTTTTAGAGTCCTCTTGTCAAACTTAATTCAAAAGGTTGCTCACCCCTGTTCTGGACAATTAGTTTTTGTTTTTCTGTGATTAGTCTTTATCAGTGCATTCTGTTTTTACCGTTTTACCGGTTTTAAGTATAGATAAATATAGCAGTGTAATGAAGGATTAAGGAAAACACAATTTAAATAATAAGGTATTTATTTAATGTCTATTCGTGGCGAACAGACATAATGTTCTCAAACATTTTGTTGCAAACATGGTTAGGGTAGGGGAATTATTCCGGGAAACCATTACTAAGATATTTATGAATATAGACAGACCACAGAAACACAGACTGGTCGGCAGTTATGAACTTGGGAATCCACAGTGATTATTCTGAATTCCGTGCATACAGCTTAGCTAGAAGCTAAACTATTAAAAAAAATGCAATATAAAATAAATTTTGTTTAATTATTTTGCCATATATTAATCACTTGCAACAAAAAAAACTATTTAACTCACTTATATTGTACGTTGTAGGTTGTAACAGCTGTTTTACATCCCGCCATTTTATAATCAACCAATTTGCCCGCCAAAATGACACGGCCGCCATTTTTGATTTCGTACAAAACCTTAGATTCGGTTACCCGGTCGCGATGTGAGTCTAATCAATTAGTTTCCCGAGTATGAATCATAAACTCGTTGAGCTTGATTTAATCACTGCAAAAGTTTTATTTTAGGTAGTTCAAGAATTTTTAGTTATTTTAAAAAGATCTCTACAATGATTTTGGCAGTTTTGTTATGTAACGTACGTATGAAATTAAAAGGGTAATTTAAAAAAATTTAGAGTACTTTGGTAAAGTACCTAATATACGGTTATTATTTTTAAACCTTGTTTAATTTGTTCAAGTACCCGTATTTCCTGCAAGCTCTTTTTAAGTACAAAATAGATTTACATTTATTTGGCAAAGAACAATAGAATTATTCACTTTTTAGGACACCACAATAACTTCGGAAACGGCATAGTTTAATCAAGTCAGTACGTCTGTTTAGGCATAGCTCAGATCTGTTCTACTAGAAAAATGTAAATTTGCATGTGTTTAACTTTTTATTACGGCAAGAATGTGGTACCGCAAAAACATTTTTAGAATATGATGGGTTTTGTTTTTTTCTTCTCCTTCCCTCAGTTACGAGGAGAGATTGTTGCTTTAAATATTGGGCTTGTAGCTACGGTTTAGTTATAGGGACCGACACATCTGCAATAATATTTTGACGACAGTTAGTTATAAATAGAAACAATACCACAAATAAAGCCGCATACACATAATATTATTTACAACATATACTTTATTGACAATATTATCGTATGTGTGAGGCTAGCCTAATGGAAATTGTACCGGAAACAAGATAACACGTGGGTCATCTCAATCTTTTTCAAAATATACATTACTTTATTTTCTTATGATATTTTTATATTATATCCGTGAGATTCATATAAACTTTACATAAATATCATATAAAATGTATATCATATGAGCCTAATGTTGGCTACTTGAGATAAAACTGCAAATCACGTCGCCCACAGACTCACCCAACCTTGAATTTGACGTACACAAAATTTCAAAGTCACTGAGCTGCTCTTGTATGACTAAACAAAGGAAGGGATATATTATTAGTGCTTTAAGTCATAACGTTACTTTCTTTAAATATAGATAGTGAGAAACATGCCGTTGAGTCAAGTTCAAGTCGCTCTTGGTATTTTTAGTACCTGGGTAACGCCATCTAGTGTAAAATGTTATAATTAAATCCAATCATTTGTATAGTTTTTGTACTAGTGGGATTTAAGTAACTATGAATTATTCTAAGTAAGGTATTATTTTGTATTAAAAAAAAACAGATATCTTTTTTTTTAATATTCGAACTAAACAAAAACTTTTTTTATGGAATAATTTAAGCTATTATATATTTTATTAAATGCTTTATGAAAATATTTCATAAAATACTTCGTAGAAAATATTTTATGAAATAATAATGACCCAACGTTCATAAAAAAATCTTGTCATTAATTGTGGTCAAATACAGTTGAACTGATTTTAATTTTTTGTGTGTACCTATTTGGTAGGTTTATAAAAAGTAGTGGGCTAATTTTTATACCCTTTAGTATATTTTTATTTATTTTATTTTTATTAATTTGAAATGAACAAATACTTATAACCCGTAACCGTAACATTTCACCGTTTTACCCCCATTTTAGTATTTCGTATACTGACGGTAGTGAGAAATACGCAGTGTGAGTGAAGTCGCTCTCGATATGTTTATAGTTTAATGGCATCCGTCTGTTGGTCTGTTACATTTACCAGTAAATTCGGATTTCAGAAACTTTCTGATACAGTAAAACCAAACATAACTTTAAAATGTAATGGAGAGTATAGGTCTAGTATGATTATAACGCGAAAAGTTTTGAGGATGAAAGTTTGTTACTACGCGGGAACTACTAAACTGAATGAAATTTGTCACAAGGATAGATGAGTTTGGCTTAACAAATATACCAAGCTTAGCGCGATAGATACATCAGTAAAAGCAAGCTTTTTCTCCACACAGCCACAGATAAACAGACATAGAATATATTAAAAAAAAAAGTAATTGTTTAACTTCGATTGCCTATAAAAACCTTCAGTAAAATTTTATCTCAAATATCTGTACAGACGGCGATCCGTTGCAGATTTGGTTTCAACCTATTCATAGCGCGCTACTGAGCAGTCGAGACGCCTGCTGAGACCCGTACGGGCAGAGCATCGTACTGGGGAGTAGAGCTTTCGACGTGGCTTAACGATTGCTATCTAACGATAACAAGCGGGATTGGCTATACATGCCCTCCGCTCATGAAAATGTTGTCTAAAAGTCCCATCCTTAGAGTTGCCAACCGTACTATATATTATTGTACTGTATTTCGGGACTTCATACTATATCTTTCTAGTAATATATAGTAAGCGAAAATACTATATTTCAGTACAACATCGATATTTATATTTTACAACACTACAAGTAAAAAAAAACATTCGAACATTTTAACGTTCCTTTCATTTGACTGCCGTAATGTGCGTGTACGTAAAACAAAAAAAAAATAAAAAAAAAAACAATAGAGTGAAAAAAATAACTAGTTTTTATTCTCTCTATAAGGTACTATATTCTTTAAGGCCTAGTATATATTTTTTTAATAGTTCGCAACCTTACCCAACCTACCGTTCCTTGCTTAACAATCAAACCACTCGGCTACGAACGCTCCAGAGATGTATTTGTATGTATTTATTTATGCGTTCTGCGGTCCACCTGTGTAGGTTGTGGTCAGGTGTAAGACAATAATACATAACACCGCAAAGGTCAGTAACTATTTTACGTAAACTTCTTAAGGTTCTGAATCTTCTGAAGAATGCGGCGGACGACTGACTGTATCAATGTCGAGTCCTTGGCTTTAGCTGATTGATTGGCTACTACTGAGCAAAGTAGACGGATGCTTTTCTGGTTTTAAGGCATAATAGAGTAAGTCTGTACTTCTTTAAATTCTCCATAAAGTTCTGAAAGGTGTGTGATGTCCAACAATCCACACTTGGCCAACGTTCTGGACTGTGGCCTATACCGCTCATGAGGTAAAGTCTCGAGCCCAATAGTGGGACAATCATGAGTTGTAATTAAGATGTTTATCATTTAAAATATGTAGTTTTTCAATAACTATAGGTACATATTTGTATTCTTTGACCCCTCCTCGTTACGCTCATGGAACTTCCCCCATGATTTTTTTTAGGGTGTATAAAGTCTACCAATCCACATTTCGCCAGCTGGAATATGACATGTACTTCTCAGTGTTAGGGAAGACCTGAATACAGCAGTGGAATAAACTGTAATGATGATCCTTCTAAAACACCACGGCTACTTGCCGCCAAAATTGGGCGCAATTCTTCGATTCTCACTTCTATGTTTCATCTGTAGTGTCCACATCAGCCTATCCTATGCTATCGACAGATAAGCGCCGGCGTCAATCTAAGATAAGGCGATATGCAAATGGTCCTTCTCACACCAATTTAACACACACTTGCAACGAACTCATACAAACTACTTAATAATGTTTTTGCTACATTCAATGAACGCACATAAACTACTGTTTTGTTAAATATTTGTTCCTGGGGGGGACATAATGAAGTAACTGAATGGGCGTACCCAGTTTCTG
>DWJZ01000721.1:0-28776 GCA_018249125.1 Asbolis capucinus
AATATACTAACATACACACATATACTACAAATTAAATTAAATATTTCATAGCATAATGTAATAAAATTCGTTCATAGCCCAGCGGCTTGTTTCAATCGTAAGTTATCTGATAAGTTAAGCAACAGATGGCGCGGGCGGTGGGAGGATGGGTGGCCGCCAGTGGCATAACTTACATGAGCTCGTTAAACCATGTCGGAGGCCTAAGTTGGCATAGAAACGACATAGGGTTGGCCACTAACCCCTCCACCAATCCGTATGGGAGTAGCGTGGATTGTCTAGGCCTTCTCGGTATGAGACCAGTGTGAGGTAATTGGTCATTGGAAACAAATAAATACATTTTAAATTCTTCGTAACTGATACGTATCAGGTGACGACCGGTCGCCTGACCCGTGGGCGTGGATGTGGGCTTACAATCTGTCCGGAAAGCTGGCTTTACAAGTAACATTACTGCAAATGTTTTATGTTGACTCGAGTATAAGGTGTCTTGAAGACAAGAGTTGAGGCTTCTTCTAATGCACTACCATCTAAGACAACATCGCCACTTACCACCAGGTGGGATTGTAGTCAAGTGATAAGTTATATGTAAATGGAAGTGATACCTCGGGCTCCATGCTCCTCGACCAGGGTCCCCAGCCGGGCTCCTCCTCGTGGTCGTAGTGATGCTGATGCTGGGCGTGCTCGTAGTATATCACCTGAAACAAAAGATATTTATATACTATATATGTATATGTCTTTTGATCTGCGTCTGTTTGTAATATTAATATAACCGCTTATTGCTCAATTTTTTTCTCTATGTCTGTTCCTTCTGGCTAATCTTGGAACGGCTAGACAGATTTTAATGAGACTTTCACTGACAGACAGCCGATATAATAAGAAGTAACTGAGACTATTATTATTTTAGAATTATAAAATATAAAATTATCGTTAAATCTGCGAATTGACCAATTCTTTATCAAATCCCACGCGGACGAAGTCGCGGGCACAAGTTACATAAATAAGAATTAAAAAACTTAATTTTGGAAATGAAACGAAAAGATAATTATCTCGATTTACAACCATAAAATTCCAATGAGCAGTGTAACGATATCTTCTGCGCAGACCTGCTCTCGGCGGATCACTTTCACAGCGACCTCTGGCGGCCTCGATCCATGACCTTATACAGGTAACCCTGTTCCCAACGCCGGAACGAGCCTTGTTTGTATTAATGTTCATTGGAATAAAAAATGTTAAGAATTTTTATATCGAAACGAGCAGATCAGGGCCTCAATGTTTTTTCTGTTATTGTTCACGCCAAACGACTAACACCTAAAGATGGAGAGAAAAGAGAAGATTCAATCTCTTCTTCGCTTTTTAAGAGAAGTAATGTCAATCTCTTCTTCTTTTTAAGGTAAGTTAAGTTGAACGTTAAGGAAACTTTGGTGTGGAAAGTCTGACAATGCCTGTTGAGTACCAGGCGATCAGAAATCTGTAACAAATTGTGCAGGCTTACTACATAGCTACACGCCAACCCACAAAACAATAAGGATTCTTTGCTTAGTGGGCCAACCTATAATCGTTGAAAAATATAATGTCAGTAAATTATAAAACCACGAAGAAAGCCGAAGATAGCCGAAAGCCACCAATAAATTAGAGGTCGTTATTCAATAAACTTTCTGGTCCAATGCCTGTAGTACCAGGCGATCAGAAATCTCGAACAAATGACAGGCTCGCAGCAAAAACACCTGTTGGGAACAGTGACGAATTATCACCTATTAGCCTATCATGGTGAATAATACGCATGCGCGCTTTCCCCACGACCGGTCGCCTGACCCGTGGGCGTGGGCGTGGGCTTACAATCTGTCAGGAAAGCTGGCTATACAAGTAATGTAAAGAAATTTCAATGGATTCCTTTACTGTGGAAAATTTATTCGAGAATACTCAGCATTAGAAGACTTATGGTTATTGTGACATAACTGTAATAGTTTGACGTATGGTGTCGCGGACTTATTTGTAGATATTGATGTCCTCTATAAAACTGTAGTACATCACTTTGCTCTATAGTCAATAATTTTCGCGAATACGCGATATAAGATTTTTTTCAGTATATTTTTCACACGTTGGTTTACATTATCGAAGTTTTCATACGGACCCCTAATGTTTTTGAAAATATTCTATAGCCTTTGTTTATCAGGTAAAATTAAACATTCTAATGGTATTTTATTTTTAATTGGCCAAGTTGTTTTGGAGCTTATTCGCCTCAAACAAACAATCAACTCTTTTCTTTTTATAATATTGGTGTAGACTTCCGTAATACTTCTAAAGTTGGGCTCATTTGTGCGTATTCAACCAGGTACGCAAAAGTTAAATTCGTACGACAACGCATTCACAGTAAGCGTAGCTTTAGTCAACTCAAACGGGAAACGAGCGTTAAAGTTCTTCTTGCCCCGAAGCGTAGATCTTTTGTAGACATCTACAGTTGTTCGTGAAATACTTCATTTGTTTTTACAAATGAATCACACAACCTGATTTGATCTGTCGTTTTGCAGGTTAATTTTGTCACCAGTGTAGTGAAGAGATTCTGTCCTTGAGTACAGAGTGAGAAGTCAGTTACTTTTACAATGGTAATTTTATCGTGACCATCGAAACCAACCATGAAGCCTGTTCGAAGAGTTGAAAGTACTAGTCAAAGTTGTTCGTGTACATCTTGTCTGTATAAAAGTGAGTCTGAGCAACCTTCTATAAGAAAATATGTTGTCCATGGATCGAGAATTGATCGATTATATTTCGGAAAGTATATTCCTTTACGCGAAAGAAAGTTGCTTAATAGGTTAGTCAGAACTAGAGCCGTTTATGATGATCTTAGAGCTCGCCTTATTTCTGACAGCACACTGAGTCTTGATAAAAAAGCCGATTTAAGGCCTGGGAAACATCACCGTGTCAAAACACTTGATTCAAATAAAAGCGGTGCTATTTTAGAATTAGTGGATATTATCGATAAAGGTGCAGCACTTGGTCCTGAAAAATTAAGTGATTGTTGCAGCTGCTGCAGTTGCTCATCACAATCGAATATCTTAAAAGTTAATAAAAAAGAAAAAAGACAGAAGGGTATTAAACCGCGAATATACGAAGAAGAATATGGTATAACGGGGCAAACGGGTACAGGGGAGGGAGTTTATGCAAGAACACACAAGAAAAAATACGTTAAAACCGGACATACTGGAACGGGAGAGGGAGAATATGCCATATACGAACGAGAATTTGGTAAAAAAGTTTCAGGAAGAGCAGGACATCGATATAAAAAAGGAGGAGTACGTTTTAAACCTAAACAGGTTAGGTCTGATCCATGTACTTGTACACTTAAATTTAGTGGTTTGATCACAAAACATTCAAAGGCAATGTTCAGAAAAATACGCCCTTTACCATTAGGAGAGCCAACTTTAGACGCAGCAGAATATCAACGGATAGTGGAAAAATCCCAAAAGAAGAAGAGGAAGTCGCTTCAGAAGTTTATGGACATACGTAATAAATTAGAACAAGATTTGAAGAAACTAAATGAATCGACAGTAAACGTGAAGCAAAATTTACAACTTCGTGCAAAGAAATCGTTAGAAAAAGTAAAGCAAGCAAAAAACGCAATAAAAACTAACATTGGAAGTGGTGTGAGAAAATCGATTCAAGTAATTAAAAATCTTCATCCCAAAGAAACTTTCGAAGTTGTTGAGTATCCTGAAGATGCAACTGCGTTTAATATAAAAAAAGACTCTATAGTAAAATTTAAAGATCATCTAAAAAGAAAAGAAATGTTGAAGGATTGGGAGTGCGATCTTGAGTGCGAACCTGAAATTTGTGTTCCAGAAGAATGTTTTAAAATTTTAAAATTGAAGAGATTACGTAAACGAAGTCCAAAACCAGAACTTAAACGTGCAGTTGGGTATGAGATAGTCCAAAGAGAAGTTAAAGTTGGCGGAACACCATTAAATAGATCGAGTAGTGGGGTACAAGCGGAAGGAACAGCCATAAATACGGCAACCTATATAAAAAAACATAAACCAGTATTACGTGTTGATAGTAGGAACCAAATTAAGGAACAACGTTTAATTTTTGAATCGGAACGAGAGTACAAAGGTACGAATAAAGGTTTAAAAAGATATGTCAACAAATCTTCGGTTATACCTGCTTCATTCAAAGCTTTCCATGATAATAAGGAGAAAGGTCACACAGATGAAACTAAAAATGAAATCCTCAAAGAAAGAGGACTAATTGTGAAAAAGCCTCCTTCACGCGGTCGACAAGCCGTGCGTTTAACATCTTCATTCAGTTTTGACATAGAGTTTTACAAAAACCGACCAGAGGGGATGTCATATCCATCAAGTAAATCGTCTGGTATATATTTGCATGCGCCAAAAGGTAGACGTAGAATACATCGGCACCATAAGTCGATTGCTATGTCAAAATCTTCTTTCGAGTTTTCACAAGGAACGTCTGAAACTCAGAAAACTAAATTGATTCAAACCGATAGATACGGTAAACCTCTAACAATGACACGACAAGCTGTAAAACGTCTAAGTAATGTACAAACGAATACAAATTATGGCACAAAATCCGTATCTAGTACAACGAATACGGCAGCAAAAATGGACAAAAATGTCTCTAAGGAAGTTAAACAAAAAGGACGTTTATCACAGGCGTCGATTTTATCACCATCCTACGTAGATATCATGAAATCGGAAGTTAAGGAGAGTTCCCCACATAAACAAGCAGTGCGCATTGGATCAACATTCAGTTTTAACATTGAGTTTTATAAAAATGACGAAAAGAATTCATCTAAAACCGTGAACTCTCCTTATCGTTTAAAAAGCTCTAAATCAATAATCAGGAAAGAAAAACATACCCGTGATAGGCATGCACAAGTTAAACACAGAATAGTACAAGTAAAAGGAACATCTGCTAGAGCATATAACCAAGCTAAGAATACGTTACATAGGTGTTTTTGTACTTTGAAACTAAAAAAACATGTAAAAACTAAAAAGGAAACTAAAGAGAAAGTTCCTCTGCCTATCATGATTGATAAACGTGTTGAAACAAATATTAATTTTAATCGTTACGAACCCTCTAAACGGTATGACCTGCTGCCGTATGAATGTGAACCTGGTATTTGTATTCCTGGTGAATGTGACCCGTTACTTTGCAAACAGCTTCTAGACTTGAGAAATCAAGGATTTCGGCGAAAAAATAGATCAATAGGTTCTTATACCGGTTCACGACAAACAAAATCAACATCTAGTCTTGTCTCGAGACCGTTTAATTCTTCTAGACCTAAATTTGTACAATCATCGACTGTTCCGACAAAAATTGGTAGTACAGGCGTACCCAGGAGGTATAAGAATAATTTTGATTTGGGACGCAATAACTTTTTGAAGTCGACTATTAATTCATCTGAACGACAAGCAGTGCGCATTGGTTCCAGTTTCAGTTTTAGTATAGAATTTTACAAAAACAAGCAAAACCCTGGTGTTGCGATAGTAAACAAACCAATTTTCAACAGCATGCTACCAGAAATAAAAAATAAGGAGAAAAAATTTCAATATCCAAGGAAATATAATAATAAACTTAATAAATCTATGTTTACACGTGTAATGAAGATGGATAAATACATAGGCCCATCACTGAAAGATTGTGAATGTACTTTGAAATCATACAAGAATAGAATTCAGAAAAAGAAAACAAAAAAGCCATATGCAAACACTCAAACTTTTGGAGAATCACCTATACAAGTATTGGTCAATCGAGGTACAAGAACTCAAAAGGTACCACAATACAAATTACTCCCTTACGAATGTGAGCCTTATACTTGTGTACCAGGAGAATGTGATCCGTATATATGTCTACAAAATATTAAAAGACGGGAATTGAATACACGAGACAATAGTGCGTTTACAGATAAATTAGATACAAGCTCTACCTCAAGCCTAACGGAAAATTCATTAAAAAAATCTGAAGCACTTTTAGTGCAACCTAAACTATTTCCCAAAGGTACTAAAATGAAAGCTAACTATTTAAAGAACTTATATGGAAAACCAAAATCAAAACGGGAAAATCTTAATATGGCAACAAAATCAAAACAAGCTGTAAGAGTAGGGTCAAGTTTTAACTTCAGTATTGAATTTTCAAAACAGTCACCTGGGCCACTAACTTTAACCAATGATCCTAAAATAAAGCAGTCTTCAAATGTTTACCAAAAAATAAATAAAGATAAGGGTATCACGCTTACCAAAGTAAGGGTTGATCACGGTGATACTCAGGTGCAAAAACCAAAAAAAAATAACAAAGCATTGTTAGCACGCCCCATGTTGAAACGATGCTTTTGCTCATTAAATTTGCAAAAAAATACTAAACAGCAATACCATAAACACAAGCACGATATTGAATATTTCGGTCCAAAAGTTTATACTGTTGGCAGAGCAACGACTACGAAAACAGAAATCTTTTCTAGTAACTTTGGTTCCCAAATAAAAGCAAAGTTGCTGCTTACTAAACCGAAAACTAAATTAATATCTATATCAGCAAGTTCTTTTTTATTAAACAAATATGTCAAAAACTTGCAATCTAGCTATGAGGCGGTCGAGCTTTATTCCGCTCTTAGCATACCAATTGAATCGAAAGATCCTGTTTTTATAAAATCAAATCTAAGTATGAATCTTAACATTATCAGACAAGTTTTTCCATCGGAAGAATCTTGGACTCGCTTTATAAAAGAACCATTGAACCTTATTAACCGGAAGTCCTGCGAATATTTCAACCTTTTTAACCAAGCGTCTAAACAAAATAAGAAAAAAAAGATTAGCATTAATCAGTATTTTGAGCAATGCTTTTGCACAATGAATGTACAAATATCAAATCCAGGAAAGATAACAAGCATAAAAAAGATAAGTCACAAACTTAAACCGAATGAGTGTGAACCAGGCGTATGTATACCTGATGAATGTGATCCATATGAATGTAAAAAAAGAATTATGAAAAGACTTGCTAAAAATATCGACCAGGCCTCTGGTACAAGGTCGAAGTCTATTTCGAGGTATTCCACCAGTAATACAAGATTAGTTTCTAAAAACACCCAAATGCTAACTCATCTTAGGAGTCATTCACAAGAAACTGATCCTCAGAAATATAAATTACAGCGCCAACGTGAAGCTACGCACAGACAAACCGTTCGAATAAAATCAAGTTTTAGCTTTGACTTGGAGTTTTATAAACATCGGTCTCAACCTTTTGAAAAGAACGTTAATCAGGACGTAATAAGTAGGTCCATAAAAAAACCCGTGAATCAAAAATCAAAGCAAGGAGTGGGCGTAGGTATTCAAGAAAATAAAATTCAAGGTAAAGAAATAAATATTCAATCATCGGTTACATCCCTACATAAAAGAACTGGTACTAAGACTAAGCGATGCTTTTGCACACTCAAATTACATAAAAAAGGCAGAATTCATAAATCACATGCAAAGACGAATAGAATACCTTCGAAACAGCTTCCAAGTGTAATATCACGCAATGTCAAAATTGGGACATCAGCCAAAAAATACAAAATTCCATTGGATGTTAATAATCTCGATGTTTATGAATGTCCGCCAGGTATATGTATTCCTGGACAATGTGATCCTTACAAATGTCTAGAACTAATGAGACATCGAAAGAATTTGGGTATTAACACAAGCCAAAACGAAACGAACACTATATCAAGTATGACAAGTGAGGAAAAGTATAAAACACGTGCGCTAGACACAGCACCATTAAAAAGACATCATAAATCAACAAAAACTGTTAGATACGTCAATAATATACTAAATGGCAATGAGATTACGCATATTGCAGACCAAACTGGAAAGTCGGCAGTTCGGATTGGATCCAGTTTCAGTTTTAATATAGAATTTTTTAAAGATGTTCCACAAGAGCTACAACATAATAAAACGAATTTGCAAAAGAGAACAACAGAGGGTGAAGAGCAAGTAAAGAACAAAAGAGAAACAAAAGTAAACGTTTCTTCAAGTAAAAAAAAAAATTCTGATGAAACTACCGCAACTGAAAAATCATTAAATGTTGAAGCTACTTCGAAGTCAAAGCTTCGCTCGGTGAAAGTTCAAGAAAGTGGTAAAAAAAGAAACTTTAAGAACAGATGTCTTTGCGTATTAGGTTTGCTTAAAAAAGAGAATGAAGGCGCGGAAAACCTTAAGATACATAATAAAAATAAAAAGTCCTTTATGAAAAGCAAAGAAGACAAAAATAATCAGTTAACAGAAAAACAAGTTAACACTGCTGAAAAACTAACAAATACTCGTTTAAAAAGCAAGATACTTACACGATATTTAGAACCTTATGAGTGCGAGCCTGGAATATGTATTCCAGGTGAATGTAATCCATTAGAATGTGAAAAAATTATACAGCGAAGGTTAGCTAAGCAACGTTCAAAAAAATTAGAAACTGATGCGATTCAAACGCGTTCAACTTCTAGTATTTTTGGAAATAATAAACAGTTAAAACACGAGAGTAGTCAAGCTCAACAACAAACTGACAAAAGAAATACACAACACCGCTCTAATAATATTTCATATATTAGTAAACAACCATCACATAAAGATAAGCGTCCTGTACAAATACAACAGCCTCATAACGATAAAGCATCTTCAATATTAAATGATAAGCGAGTTGTTAGAATTGGTTCCAACTTCAGCTTCAATATTGAATTTTATAAGGAAAATGCAAATAGCAACGTGATAACTAGTAACGGAGAGATAAAAACTTATCCAAATAAACAGGCACAGAATACAAAATTGCCTTCAAACACACCACAGCCACCAAAGTCACCAAAGGGTAAGGGTACAGAAACCGTTAGTGTACGCTGCAATAAATCACAAGTTAAACCAAAAATGAAAACTTCGGGTGCTAGTCCCCTTTTAAAAAGGTGTTTTTGTACGTTAAAGCTTCTGAAAAAGCAAATTGATCAAAATGAAAACCTCAACAAATCAAATTCAAAACCTATAACAAAAACAAAAACAGTCGAAACCCAATCTCACAGACGCTTACGAAGTCCAGCATTACAACATGACTTTATTCGACAAAATGTATCTCCTTACGAGTGTGAACCTTTCACGTGTATCCCTGGCCAGTGTGATCCTGTAGAATGTTTAAAACGAATTCAGACACGACAGCAGCAGACTAAAGAGTCAAGTACTCTCACTAAGAATCCTAAGAGAAAATCAATTGGCAGTGTCTCTACTAGAATGAAAGATGAAAATTTACAAGTTAAAAATATAGCTAGGCATCCTCATAAAAGTATAAAAAAAACAAGTCATGCTGAGAACTCTTTGTCCGAAAAATGTTATCAACCAAGGCAAGCTGTACGGATAGGATCAAATTTTAGCTTTAATATCGAGTTTTTTAAAGATTTTGACGATGACTTCACAAATGTAGTCAATAAGCGCCCTGCAGAAGAATCTCCAATCGTTACTGAAAAGATAACACGCCATCACACAACAACCGAGCCATCTATCTTACGTCAAAGCGTGGATTCGCAAGTTAAACCTACAAAACTTCAAAGTACAGAAACTGCAACAGAAAATTTAAAGCGATGTTTCTGCACGTTACCATTAAGAAAGAAGCATTTAATGAAACAGGAAAAACCCTCTATTAAAATTCAAACAAATCAGCCGCAATCAGATCAGTCTAGTGCTGGTGATTTCTTAAAAAAATGCATGTGTACTTTTAAACTTAATAAAGTTGGGAAACAGAAAACTATATTTTCAGCGCCGGCTGTTAAATATCAAATTAAAGGAACATCTACAAAAAGTCAACGAGCAGCACCACGGTATAACTTTCAAAAACTAGAACCTTACGAATGTGAGCCAGGTACTTGTATTCCAGGAGAATGTGATCCGTATGAGTGTTTAAAACGAATTCAACGTAGACAAGTCCGAGATTTTGGTACACATTATAAACACAACGTAAAAGATGCTGCAACAGAATCTATCAAACAACCTTTAACTAGGTCCACCAAGGCGCAATATTATAAACGAAAACTTAACTCAAAAGGAACGTGTTTTGGCTCGAAATGTACGCGACGAAGTAAAGAAATTACACAGAATTTACAAGATCCCTCTTTAAGTACTAATAGGCAAGTAGTTCGAATTGGTTCAAATTTCAGCTTTAACGTAGAATTTTTTAAAGACCACGGGACAGCGAATGCCACGCATAGATACTTGCAACCAGAAACACCTTCTAATTTTAAATTGAAACGACAAAGAAAGCCATCAACAAAATCGAGAGGTTCTATTAGCGCAATTAAACGAATTCGTGATAAAAAATCCCAATACTCTTCTCGAAAAACACAAGCTGCTTTTTCATCGATAAACATTCCGCCAAAGAGATGTTTTTGCACATTAAAACTATTAAATAAACCAGATCACCCTAAATCGGATGGGAAACTTATATCGTCAAATATACCGACTAAAGACAAAGCTACTGTAGCAAAAATAAACTATAGCATCCCACATGATTTGGGTGTGTATGAATGTCCACCTTTAATGTGTATTCCTGGTGAATGTAATCCTTACAAATGTCTTGAAAAGATTAAGAAAAGGGAGAAGATGGGAAAACATTGTAATGTGGGAACACGGGCGGCAAGGACATCGGCAGCATCTGTAGGCAATCGTGGTTTAAGTCTAAGAACTAATAAAGTGCAATCACAGCTAGCAAAAAGAAAGAATGTTTCCGCATCCACTGACCATCCTGAACCACAATCAGAAATATTAAAATCAACTCGAAATAACGAAGATAGACAAAATAAGCGTGCTGTCAGAATTGGGTCCAATTTCAATTTCAATGTAGAATTTTTTAAACAAAATTTGCAATCTACTGTTGCTCCTGTTTCTGAAATTGTTAAACGAAATAATAACTGCAAAGACTCAATATATAACGAGAACAAAAATTTTGCAGTTAAATCAAGAAATTTTGGTAATTCATTTGGGCATAAATCTAAACTTAAAAACCAAGCTACTGATGCTGGGAATTCACTAAAGAGATGTTTTTGTACACTGCAATTTCAAAATTCTAATGATAAAATGAAAGATAAAAATAATCGCCCTGGCAATATAGTCACATATCCACAGGTATTAACAATTGGAAGAGTAGCAATAGAACCCTGTTGTCATACTGTTGAGAAAATCAATCAAACAAAAACGGTAAAAAAGGCAAGATCCACATATATAGACCGAAAATTGTTCAATAGAACTGTGGGAACAAAAACAGATAAAAGATATCTGAATTTTTCTGCAGCAGAATGTAATCCCAGTAATTGCCCAAATTATCAAAAAAGGATTTCAAAGGAAAGTACTGCAAATGATATGAAGATTATTTTGCCTTTTACACCTAACAAATTTGGTAAAGAAAGTAAGACTTATCTGTCAACTAAGAAATTTAAAAAAAGTAACGATATATGCCTACTATCTACGTATGTTAATAAACCAAATGATTCATCAATAGGAGGTAAATTTGGAAGAAGATTAACCGCAAAGAAAAGTAAAAAATCTATACCTACAAACTCGGTGGATGTAAAGCCGACGTTAAGAGATTCGTTCTTTTCTCGGTGTGTAAGATATTGTACTCTAAAATTTAAACCTGCAACTGAAGGTTCCGATGAACAAGAAAATATGAATGATACAAAAATGAAATTAGTGTTACCACCTAAAAAGGCAAAAAGTTTAGGTGATGATTGCCCTTTCATTTGTCCAAAAGACGAAGTGACAGGCAAAAGGAATGTTAACAAAAGTATGAAGAAGTCTTGTAATAGCTCTAAAATAAACACGCATAGGTCCAAAAATCAGGGTGGTGGTAAGTTTGTTACCTTTGCTGATAATTCGGAATGTCCAAATAAAAAGAAATGTAAATCTATCAATTCAAAATCTAAAGCACGATCTACACTTTGTTATTCTTGCTCAGTCAATGATTGCCCATTCAACAAAAGTAAGCAGCGAACACCAGGACAAATTAAAATACATGTAAAAGGTAACAACAATTATAAGAAAGCTAATTCAGAATCAGTTGAGCTTTGTCAATATTGTCCGTGTTGTAAAGAAAAAATAGATCCAGATGAAATACGTAAGGGAGGCGGCGATAGGCGGTCAATTATTTCATCACAGAACAAACAAGACATTGAATCGTGCCCTTGTGACAAAAAGCCTATAAGGAAGACTAAAAAACGAACACTTTCGCTGAGTGACAAATCTAAAGTAGATGAACCACTTGAAATGCGAATAGATCATGATAGTTGTACCATTATTAATAAATCTGAAGTATCGAAAAAAATAAATGAGCTTTATACTAAGAAGAAAATGGTCAAAGTATCCAGCAAAATTAAAAGTAAACATGTTGATACTTGTGTTTGCTGCAAATGTCTAAAAAAACATAAAACTCAAAAAGCTGACAAAAGCCAAAATCAAAAAGCCACTACAACTCCAAAACCTGCCAGTGAATTATCGAGTAAATTTGCAAATCTTTTTTCTTTAGTAAAAAAAGATATAAATGCTCCCTGTATATGTGGAAGTAAAAAATGTGCAACAGATTCAAAGAAGAGGAGAACTGGAGGTAAGCAACAAATAAAAGAATCCAAACGTTGTGTTTGCGGTAGTGATATATGTGCCACGGAAACTCGGAATATTGAAAGGAAGAGACAAATAGCCATACAAGAAGGAAAACTTAAATATGACTTCATTAAAAATAAAAAGGACAGACAGAAAATATTACAACGAGTGAAAAAAGAAGAACAAATAGATCAAATTCGTCGAGCTCTACGAATAAAACGAAATAAAGAGTTGGAGAAAAGGGTGCACGAATTTAAGGATGCCAGTGATGTAACACTCGCAGTTGATTCTTTAATAGACATTGGCAGATTAGGCGTTTCCTCCCTAGGCAGTGCTTTGCGGTATACAACAAAAGCAGTAGTGGATCCTAAAGTAACTTGTGAAAGAATTTGCAAAAAATGTAGAAAAAAAGACCCAGAAGCCCTGTTTAAGGATTTCCATAAAGATTATATGGATAGTGATACTGCTGCAACTATGCGTCGTCTTAAAATTAGATGTAAGAACATGAAAAATATTCAAGCACTTAAAGATAAAATGGAGAGTAACCGTTTTACGCATTTTTTATTGCATATGATGGACAAAAATCCCAAGACTCGTAGGTTCAAGCCAAAGCCCGTGAGACGTATTCGGGAGCCTCTAGATTTTCAGTGTAGCCTATATATGGCATCCTTAAGAAAGAGGCCATACCTTTCAGTGTACTATAGATGCCCGTGGTTTTATCCACACTTTATGTCTATACTGAACATATGGAAACAGTTCACTGATATAATGTTGTTCCTTATAGCTGCTGTAGTGTGGAGTCCATGTATTTTGTTTATGGAAGGTTGTAGAGCTTTAATGTGTTGTTTCTTTTGTACTGGTTGATTGGTCTGAGTAAATTATTGGTCACTGTTACTTTTTGCCTTTTTATCTTAAATGTAGTCAATATCTAACCTTGAAATAAAACTGCGAAATAGTTTCCAACCATAATATCTATGTACAACGTATTTACATTATTATACATATCTAATACCACAATCCTTTTTATAAAGAAGTAGCGCTACTTTCGACTTTGGATTTCCACTATAATTAGGTATAGTTAAAAAGTTAGTACATGCACGTGTGTACGAGAACACGTGTTGTATTGCACAATACGTACCAAAAAGAAAAAGTCCCAGACCAGGCGATTAATATTCTTGTAGTGGACGTACTGGTATTGTTTTTTATACAACAATTATAATAAAAAAAATTATCTCAAAACTGAAATAATTAAAAATTTTTTGGGTGTTAAGAGTTCTTTTGAGGTCCGGAGACAGTGAAGCCGTATACGGATGCACCAACCTGATACTGATTTATATTATTGTATTTATTATATTGAAGGAGCACTAAAATCTTTCTTTTTGTTTCGATTTTTTATGTGCCTTACCAAATTTTTGGCTTTCACGCCATATATGTAACTCGTTACCTCAAGCCAGGCCGTGACACGTTTTGGTCCGTATCTCAAGAACCACCGCAGCCATTTTAACAAAATTGCTACTGTTTCCTACGTTGGACGGAATGTCTAAAAATAAAACTGTCAAAATTCAATAAGTAGCTTCGAAGGAACGCATGAAATAATAAATATACAAATGTATACATATAGATATAACCTTTGTAGATCTAAAATGTTGTTTATCTGAAGCCCTAAGAGCGGCCGTACATTGAACCACTAGTGGCGGCCAATCAACGCAACAACTAGAACCACCCCGAATAACCTACTGGTTGCTTGAGAATTGGCTCGGCGACAGCGCATGGATCATGCTTTTGGTGTTTTGTACATTAGATCCTGACCAATATAAGTTTTGTTGCCTATTTCGATAAAAAATGTTGTCTAATATCACAACAGCAGTCACCCTTATCTTAAATTTATCGAAAATGCACACCCTAATGCATTGATTATGACTTGCACCCTAAGGGTCAGTGACCGAAGCCGCAAAGTTTCGGGGGTGGGTTGCGTTAAAGCATTAACCAAAAGTATCCCGTTGTCATATATTAAGCTCCTACTTGACATGCATCAGTGCACATTTCTATAAATATTTTACTCGCTTTGAATTAAAATTCTCATTTTGTTCAATGTATTGCTTGAACCTATAATGCCAACTCCAACTGGGATATTTATCACTCCAACTGGGATATTTATCAAGTTAAGACTAGTCCCTTTTGTCTCTCTGGGTATTTGCTCACTCATTTGCTCTCTAGGCCTAAAGTATTCTCTACACTGTTGAAGCGCGGACTGCTGGTGGGATTTGCTAACCCAAGTACCTGAAGTTTATAAGCCGATTGTAGGCCTTCGATATGGTGTAACAGGATCCAGATTTTTACCAGAAACGCTTTAACGTTTCCTTTTACGTGGTAGCGTTGTTGAAATTTTGTCACAACCGTCACCTATCCTATTTTGACCGCGCCCGAAGCTTGCCGCGGTAAACAACTTACGATTGACGCAAGCCATCAGGCTATGAGCCCTTCAGAAGTTATATTACTATACGTAACGAATAATAGTGATTAGATCTATCTATAGATTGGGCCGCATTCTACAAATTGTTTTCAAAGCCCCGATGCCATAAATGAGATAAGATCTAAGATATCGATGCATTCATTTCTGGACTTGCTACAACAAAATGCACTTAGTTGGAAATTAGATCAACTCTTATTAAATACATTAGCATTTAGCATCTACTGCAGCGGTTCTCAAATTGTGGAACGCCATGTGAAACCAGGAGAAGAAAAAGATGTAGCAGCTGCAAAAAAAGCTTTTATAAACTACTAGTAAATACTATATTTTTATTAAAAAAAAATATAAAACTGACTCAACTTTTAAAATAACTGCAATTAAATGAATTATTATACGATTTGCTATTAAATTAAAAAAAAAAAATCTTTTGCATTATTTTGGTTTTGTTATTTAAGAATGTTTTTTTTTAAATATTATACTTTAAATAACGCCATTGGAACATTAAAATACATCTGTTTTGTTTTACTTTTACGCCCTCGCGGTTAAAACCAATTGGTATCGTGATGGGGTAACATTGAAATAACTTGGCACGGGTTAATAAGTTTGGGAAGCACTGATCTACTGTATCCATAATACTAATGGAGTTTTAGTAGCGGTCTTTAGGACACGTCATAAGTGTAGCATGGAGGCATTGTTTAGAATATGTAAGCGTTATAAATCTTTTTATTCGCAATACTGTGGCAATCATTAACGTTATTTTTTATTAGATATTATGTTTGAACAGATAAGTTCATATATAACCGCATCAGATGTAACATCTTCAATGTCACGATAACTTACCCACATATCACATAGATTTTTTTTCTATGGCAGCTTTTCAATATCAATAATTATTTTAGATTATCCCTTAATGCTCTATAGCAATATATTGACTAAGTTTAATGGCAATCAGATTTAGTAGAACAAACAAGATTTATTAAAAACTAGCTTCCGCTCGCGGCTTCGTCCGCGTGGAATAGTTACTTTGGGCTAACTTGACCCGTGACTGATAAAACTTTAACCGCTTACGCAGTGCACGCAGCGGAAGCTCTCAATAGAAAAAAAACACCCGATTTTGAAACTTTTCTCTGCTCCTATTGGTCTTAGCGTTATGCCTATAGCCTTGCTCAATAAATGGGCTATCTAACACAGAATTTTTCAAATCGGAATATTTGTTCCTGAGGTTAGCGCGCTCAAGCAAACAAACTCTTCAGCTTTATAATATTAGTATAGATATTTAAAAAATCAAGCTTTAATTATAGATCCAAAGAAACACGCAAAATTTCATAACTGTATTATTAACCGTTGTGGAGTACCCTTGCCTGGAGCCAATCCTGAATCCTGTAGTATAAAAGGAAGTGGGTCTAATGAAGCTTACAAGGTTTGACCCGTAACAAAAAAAATATACTAACATACAATGCAAGTTAAATAAGACCTTTTAAAAACAAAAAATGAACAACAATTATTTACTGTAGACAAAATTTAAATAGTTTTATTTATTTAGTTATTTACTTAAGACACACAATTAAACATTAAAAAACCAGTGGCATTTCTATTACTCGTTGAAACTTTCTAATCTTCTCAAATTAATCTATTTGATTTTAGCTAACGCACTATCCTTAGATCGGAACTGCGTTGGAAGTGTAAAACAAAAGAGAGGAGTATCGACCAAACGCGAAGTGAGAGGGCGCCACCCTCTTTATGAGTCAGAGGGGAGGACCCTTGCAGGCATTGCGGTACCCTCATTGCTCCGTACACCATGCATTCGGTATCGATCTTGGGGTTTTTCGGACCGGCCGAATATGTTTAGTTTTGGACGAACTGACATATAATTCGGGTTTTAAATATCATTCTTTTTCTTTTTTCATAATTACTTTCTTATTTGCCAGGTTTTTCGAATTTCGAAGGACCAAGTTGTATTTTTTTCCAGCTTAAATAAAATTAATATTTGGTATTAGTGGGTAGGTGCATTTTCAGGACTTTAGTCCCGTATCAGCAAGCATTTTTAAAACATCGTTCCGTCTATTGTGTCAATAAAAAATTTATTGGGGTTCCTTATATCAAGGACTCCATTTATTATCATTTAAATTGCAATTTTAGGTAAAGGGGGCGCCTTTTATTCGGAGTTAATTTAACTGACGCTGTGGTGTCGTATAATTTGTGAAAATCGAGCACGGTTCAGCCTACCTATTAACTCATAATGGAATTCCTAAAAGGGTAATTCACGTATGTATGTTAGTAGAGAACTTGCTTGCGACCTAGGTTAAGTTCTAGGCCAGGACAGGCATTAAAATGGCAGATGAATGTTTTTCCCTGGCCAAGCCACAGGGAATTCTAGTACTGAGGTACGAGTTGGTGTTTATTACTATTTACTGAATGTAGGTATGTATGTATTAATACACCCGCGAGCAGCGTGGCGCAGTATAGTCTACGCTTCCTCAGCTATGGGACCTTACTTGGTGTCTATAAATGGGTTGAAGCTGATAAAAAGTAACTTGGTTGGTAATTATGGTTTCTGGTAATATGGCGAAGTATTATCATTACTAGCCATAACTGCCTCACTACTGGATTGGTCTTCTCTGTCAATATGAGGGGTACAGGCCATAGCCACGCTGGGCAAGTGCGGATTGGTAGACTTCTCATTCCTTCGAGAACTTTATAAGGAAATTTTAGGAGTACAGGTTTTCTCACAATGTTTTCCTTCACCAAAGCAAGTGATAATTAACTTGATATACGCACATGACTAAGAAATTTAGAGGGATTTGAAGGCGCGTTCGAGACACCAAATTCACACCATTAGGCTATCACTGCGTACACGTCACTGGTGGTATATAAGCAGTAAATACTTCATGTAACTCGTGGTACAATATCGGGTTACCATAAATCCCCCCAATTAAACCAGTTCTCGTATAAATCGAATCCCGCGGTGTATTCACAGATTTGTTCCCATTAGCATACGTTCGTTACAAGCTGTCGCGAGTCGTTTGTAGCTGTGTATTTTACGATGAGGTTTCCATGTGTTTTGCTATTTATTTAGTATAAAAATTGCCTTTGTAGAAGTAGGTAGGCAAAATACTAAATTAAGTAGACATAATCCTCTACATTATATCTCGTATTGAAGTGATTGTTTTGTGTTGGGGTCATTATTGACCCTGATTGTTCCATTGATGTGCTGCTTCTCTTGTTTATTTGTCTTCCTCGCGCGTGAATTCCTCATTTCCTTACCGACGCGGTATTTCATCACCAGCCTGGAGTACTAATAGGCGGCCGTGATTATCTGCTATCAGTTGCTCATTTGCCTGCCTAACACATAAAACGGTGGGTCAATTAGTACCATACGAACGGAACGCAATTACGAAAATTTTGCGATAATTGCTAGTAGATTGCAAATACGTATTAGTGATAATCTTGCTTACATCTAATTTTGTCACAAAAAATGGACAATTCCAACTATCAAGCGCTTTGCGAGCAATCACGTATGTATTTCTTGTAACACGTACACGGATCTTTCTTGTAATGTAGTTGTTGCTGATCGGTTGCGGGCTGCTCGCAATTTGCAAATATTAGCTAATAGGCCCACGGATCACTTACGATGAGTCGCGTTAAAATCACTAACCGATCGTTTCGTTACACAAATCCTTGGTAATATACTATGAAATATCCGTTTTCAGTGTCTTAAAGGGACACATGAATGAAGCTTTCATAATACAACGGCTTATTGAAAAAAAGCATCATTAAATTACAAGATCGTTTCCGAGATTCAGAGGGCACGTAAAGCCGTCAGTCCCGATTGTTACCGTTACATTTCAATCGTTAAGCTATGTCGGAGGCCTGTGGACGGCATAAAACCATCCGACACTTGGGTTGGCCCCTAACCCCTCCACCAATCTGCATTGGATTGGCGTAGTGGAGTTTCCAGGCCTTCTCAGTATGGGTTAAAGCCAAGGAATACATAAATGTATTATTGCTTACTTAAGCATTTTTCTTATTAATGATCATGTTATACCAGTTTTAAAATGAGCCGCTGCTGGTCCAGTTAAGATGTAATCGTAACCGGAGATGGGAGCTTACGATGTTGCTTCTTGTCGAATTAAGATAGCAATTTTATGGCTTGGATTAGCGAAGATAATGTTACTTTAATGTTGTTTTTATAATGTATGAAATTGCATTATGATAGATTTTTTCGCGGTGAATGGCTTCTTTCTAATTAGTCGTCTGTCTAGTGCATTGGGTCATCGATAGATATAAAAATAAATGATTGTTTGTATGTTTGTTTGTCCTTTATAGTCTTTAAAATGGTAGGATATAAAGCAGTTATGTCTTTAGCAACTTTGTTCAGACTTCTCTGGAAAAGGTTTTGGTAACACAATTATATAGGTCGGACATATGTATACTTGACGCGTATCGACACCCGCCGAGTACAGCTAGTTTTATACATATATTTATAACTTTAATATTGTTTTAGTTTTAAGATAAAAATAATGACTTTTGATTGTCCATTTTATTGAAGCGTTCATAACTTAGCGGCTCGTTTCGATTGTAAGCAAAGTTAAGCAACAGCAAGTGCTTTTGATCAACAAACCACATGGGTGAAGCCACGGGTGGAAATGGAACGGGTGGAAATGGAAATAGAACTATGATTCCTCGGTAGATAGGTTCACTTCTGGGTCCGGTCGTAAAGTTACTAGTAAACAAGTTTATATCTTCATCTCACCCTGGCTAATAACAAGTTGGAAAAATTCATGTGAGAACTTTATATGAATTCAGTAGTATCCATCCGTGGCTTCACTCGGTCTGGAAATTGATACGCACTGTTTAACTTTTTATAATAACCCTTAATTTTTTTTCTATACAAATAAAATAATTTGGAGTGTCTAATTATAATATTCAAATAACCGCATTTTAATATATGCATTGCATTTTTTATAATTTCTATATGTCTGTTTGTTTAATCCAGCTGATCTCTGGAACGGCTGGATCGGTTTTGACGTGACTTTTACTAGCGGCTAGCTGATATAATAAGGAGTAACTTTTCTTCTTTTATTTTAGAACTACACAACACAACCCAATTTTATTTACTCGTATACATTAAATCTCTAATTTCTTGACAAATGTATGTAGTAATGTGTAATATGAGCTGTGTTGGAGATAAAAGGCTTAAGTGTTATAATTTTATTTTACAGGTAAGCCTTTTTTTCCATGGAGTCCACGACCCGTCTAGACATCAGGTGTGTTATATAAGGACAAGTGTATAACAACCACTTAGCAATAAGCGCAGCACTCAATACCCACCCTTGTAAATCTCGCTTCTACTTTCAAAAGGTGAGCTGTACTTATTAAGATGTATCTGTCAGGGGGACTAGATGTCTTTATACGAGAGTATAGGTTAGATTTTAAATAGTTATCTATAGGTTGATAAAAGCCTAACATTACGGAATAACACATTCCAGAATATATTCTATCTCTGTGCCAAATTTCATTCAGATTCGTTCAGTATTTATTGCATGTAAGAGTAACAATCAATAATCCATCCATCCTACATCCTCCTCCATCCATCCTCAATCCATTCATCCTCACAAACTTTCGTATTTATAATATTAGTAGGAGATAACCCCAGACATGTATAGTATACACATAATGAAATTGAATTTTTTATTCACCAGTTTCGTCGACGTATTTTAAAGTGTATTTCTATGGACCTAACTTAAGTTGAAAAAGATTTTTATCGAAATAAAACTTATATTTTGGAATCAAGTTTCCCCATCTTTGTCAGTTATGGTTAAAAGATGCGTCCCCCGCACGAATTTGTTAACTTAAAATGTTCTCAACTTTCGTCTGACTGTCAGCGTTAACCTCCGTGCGATTATATTTTTGAAACTTGCGGAAAGAAGAAGTACCTGTAAACTATTAACTTTAACTTATTGTATGCAAAAAAACTGCAATTATTAATAGTTTTAACGTATCCTCTGACAACATAAATTTCCCGAAGGAGTTAAAACCCTTCAACTTAAAATAAAGTCTAAGTGTAAAATGTCGAAGTCAAAAATCATTTATTTAATGTAGTTACTTGTAATACATTTATCAATTTGTTTTGGCTTTATATTTTATTAAGTTGGTTTTAATACACTTTGTGTTATCGTCCTCAAGCAAATAGCATGATTATAAATCAAGGGGTTTTCGAAAACGGATGGTACAACAAAATTAGGAACTTATAAACAAAAATAAGTTGAATTCTCCTGTTTGTTATTGGTTGCTAAGTAACGGTTTTGGTGATAAACATACCAGATCGAATTAGCTATAAGTAACATAAGCTGTGTTACTCTAGTGGTTTGAACGTTGGTCTCTCGAATGAGACGCCTGGGTTCGAATCCTGAGTTAATCAGTGATTTTCAGAAAAGTTAAGTGTGTATTGCAAGTTAATTATCACATGCTTCAGTAAAGGAAAACATTGTGAGGAAACCTGAACCCCTGAGAGTTAAAAGATCCCGAAGATTTGTTAAATTTACCAATCTTGGCCAATGTAGACTATGACCTATATCCCTCACATAAGAGAGAAGAGCCGAGCCCAGCAGTGGGACAACTATCCGTTGCATTGATGATGAATAAACCCGCGTTATAAGATATACGAAATTGGATATCTCGATTGTGAACTGAAAGCGATAACTTTCTCACTCTTATATCGCTATCAGTAGGCATTCGGCCTTTGTGCTAAGCGTAATTTAGCAAATAACGTACAGCCCTGCTAAAATCAGTAGGGGAGGTTTAAATTGCCAAGCAGTTTGTAATATTTTCCTCCGGGGAGCTTTGGGAAACTTGATATTACGAATACCTTGGGTGTTAAATCGATTTGTATGAGGCGACCCAATTGTGCAGTAGAGTTTATGCGCTAGTGTGTGTAGGTCTTTCTCTCGGTCTTGTGCGTGTGCGTGCGTGTATGCGTCCGAGGAACTGGTGTAACTACGAAACACAGAATCGATAATGGTTACTGTAAATTATTTTTTGTGAAGCCCGTCTGGCTGGCTACTACCCTCTTGCTTGAATCAGCCGCCAAGTAATTCGTCGTGTTCCGGCTGGAGTCTTGAGAGCCAGTTCTCCCCTTTTCTCCTCGTCCTTCAGTCATCCTCGTTCCTATACTTCTTCTGTCACCCGTTCGATATCCCGTTGATGTATCCGGGGTCAGTTGTTGTCAATGTACCGCTTCCCTTGTTTCTTTTTCTTCTCTGCGTATGCGGGTCTATTCCTTCCTGGCAGGCAACGCATTAGTAACACCCAGTCAGGTGGTATTAATGTTCATGGGCGTCGGTGATCACTTTCTATCACATGACCCTTGCCTGCTTATCATAAAAAAATGATAATATAATATAAAAAGTAGCGACTTAGTTTCGGAACTTTCTTCACGTGCCCTTCGAAGTACAGAAGCGATCAAGAAGTTGCTATTTGCTTCGCAAATCGACTTTCCGAGCGCTATTTGCTTAACTCCCTCGCTTGTTTACTATCGGCACAAGCCACTGTGCTATGAGCTGTGTATTTTACTGTTTACTGGAACAATAAAATTATGAGTGAAACCTTCCATATGGTTTGAGTGAAGGTTTGATGAAATACAATACAATGTTACTTTATTGCACACTACATAATTGTAGTGTACACAAATTACACACTGCCTACTTCATTGCCACTTACCATCAGGTGGGATCGTGGTCAAACGTTAACTTATTTGAGATAAAAAAACACAATCGATGTACAGATATTGTGATAATTGTAATATTAAGTAGGTATGTACTTATGTGTTATCGCTAAGAGCGGTCTCTTCTAGATATTAGTCGTTTTTTTTACCTACAGTATGTAAGCACTCAACTACGATCCTACCTGGCGCTAAGTGGCGATGAAGTCTTCTATAGCAAAGAGCACTAACTTAGTAGAAGCTTATTCATTCTTGACCTGAAGACATTTACATTGTAATCGAATGGGAACAATGACGCAGCAACTTATTCCAATCCTTCGCGATACGGGTGATAAAAGACGAGTCTTGTAAAGTTAGACATACTATATTAATAAACTATGGAGAGGGTGTATGTTTAATCACAAGGATTTGTATTCATATTCATAAATAAATTCGTTTAACATTTTGACAGATAACGATCAAGTTTTTTTTTTTCTAAATTAAGTTAATGCTTGAGATCGATCCCACCTGATGCCAAGTGGCGATGGTGTCTAAGATGTTGGGCTCACTAACTTAGTAAGTGCCTATTCACTCTTCTCTTGAAGATTCCTAAATCCATTGAGTCACGTTAGTTTAAATGTAGATAGGCAAATAGACTTTTCTAGGTAAATAGAAATTTAAGTGACATTTCTAGACGCTTCGATTCATGCGGCCAAGTCGCCATTGTCCTTTAAAAATTGTATGCTATATTAACTTTTGTAACCTTCGGTGACGTCCAAAGGTAACATTTAAAAAAATATTATTCGCATATGGTAATATAATAAAATAACCCTAAATTACTTATTCTCAAATGTATTTCTATTGATTTTGTCTCTGGTCTGTCTATGGCCTTTTTTTCTTGATTCTTAATAAACCGTTCGTTACCAACTTTCATATACGTCGTTTATTAAGTGTTATTTAATTTCAAAACCTATTCGTAAAGTTCAAACGAAACTGTTTTCATTAAAACATGTTCGCCGAGTTATTCTCGTATTAAACTTTCCTTTTGAAACCTTACTTGATGTTACTTGAAACTAGTTTGGTTAATCGAATTGGTATTTGGCGGTCACTGTTACAGTTCGACAAGAAAGTTAGTTAATTAAATCGTTTGTGGGATGTGTATTCTTTGTTTATTTGCATGTTGGTCTAGTGGTGAATGAACTTGAATACTAAGCTAGACCCCATCTAAAACAAACTTTTCTGTGAATGTACGATAGGATTTGTGAAAAGTAATTTTATCAGTTGTCTGATCACGCTACAACCTATTGATGGCCTATTACGCAGCACCGGTCTCCTCATGCTGAGGAGGCCATGATCACCATAGTACAAACTAATGCTTAGTTTGTAGAGCCGTGCTTAGGAGGGCTGTGTGTGAGTTGTCCGGAGTGTGAGTGATCGAGTGATTTAAGCTACAACAGTCGCGGTCAGATAGCGGATGGTTGACCGCTAGTGGTATGTTTCATGATTGCTTTTTTACTTCGGGGCGCACGTTTTCTTAGGAATTGTTAAGCCTTGTTGGAGGCGTCCAGGCAGTGCAGGGGTGTCCTTTATCAGAGGCGTGGCCTCCGTTCGAGGACTTCCCGATGAATTGTCGGTCATTCGAACTTTGTGACCAGAAAATCCTCAAACCTATGTCAGTTACTTTAGTTCTCCTATAATTTTATCATTTCTGACTCAATCACGTAGAGATATCCATCCGTCCCCACAAACTTTCGCCAGTACAATGTTAGTAGGCTACAGGATAATATCTCTATTGTTTATAACCAACCCTCATAAATTATATTGGGTTAATACTGATAAACAAGTCAAACATACTCTCTAAACCTATGAGACTATGTAGACAGATACAGACATACAGAATTGTTATCTGACTGGAGTTAGCGACATTGAGTTGGAGAACTGCGATTGGTAATTCCAACAGACGGAATTGGTATACTCGTAGTTCTAGATTTATCGACGTTACGACATTGTTTGTTCTTTCGGTCTTTCAGTCTAGGCCTAAAAGTACCCACTATTGATTTTGATAAAATTATTTTATTGTAAGAAGAAAAAAAGCTTTCTTTATAAGACTGCGACTCGTTTTTAAAAAGACGACTAAGAGCAATGATAATTAATTAAATAAAAAAAATTATTATTTGGAATAAGTAGTGCCCTGTAAAATTTCATTGAGGTACTTTCACAAATCTGTTATGTGTGTGTTCAAACAAACAAACAAATAAATAAACTTCTTGGCCGGATTGTCATGCTCCACTAGAACCTGATCGGGTACTACAAAGTAACCTGTCTGCAGATTTATCCGCCCAAGACAAAAATAACCAATTGTTCTATAATTTATAAAAGATTTTATTGGCTTTTACAACAGTATCTTAGCGCAGTAATATTATAGCATTAGGTTCTATGCGATTAAGGTACCATAATAATAAGAAATCAAACTGGTTCGAAAAAAATCTTTCAGAAGTATATTGAATACTAGAATACATTATTTGACTTTGCTTTTGAATAGTATAGTACGGTAAGGTTTAATACTACGCTGAGAGAAGAATAAATAATAGTTCACAATAGTGAATAATGAATACATCTCAACCCTTCATGGCCCACTATTGAGCACGGGTCTCTTCTCTGAATGAGAAGGTTAAGGGCATAGTCCACCACGCTGGCCAAGTGTGGATTGGCAGACTTCACACACCTTTGAGTTTTGCACTTCCTGGTATGCAGGTTTCCTCACGATGTTTTCCTTCACCGTTATAGCGAGTGACATTTAAATTCTTAAAACCCACATAACTCCGAAAAGTCAGAAATGTGAGCCCTGGGATTCGAACCCAGACCCCCCCGCAGGAGGCCAAATTATTAGTTTATTTACATGTCCATAAAATCCTGTAGGAACTATAATCATCATACATTTGTACCGTACCTGAACACCCACAGAACACCTACTATAAACCAATTAAAAGTTCATTCAACTTTATTATTACTCTGTGGTCGAAAAATCAACCCCTTTGCCTCCTCTTCGTCGTAAAAAAAACATCTACGTTCCCGCCAAAACACTCGCAGTTTCCCAACATGGCGCGCTCTTTACGACTTCCCTGAAAAATTATGGCCGTGTACGTAAGTTAAACTTTTACGTGCTTTTACGCTACGCCTTTCGTACTTGGTACAATAATATTATTACCGCAAAAACCATACATTGTTTGGTAAGTACGTTTTTTATTATTGTTATTTGGAACCGAGTCTGTTACTGGAAATAGTCATTTTAAAATTTATTTTGTTGTGAGAGTTTTTCTATGGAAGTATGATAAAGATACGGCGTGGTATACTGCTTTTTTTAATATATTGTATCTTTGTGACTTTAGCTAACATTTTTTTCCCAACTTTTAACTTTTGAATATATTTCATACTAGTATTACTACTAGTACTACTAGTACTAGTAGTAGTTGAGTATATTTCATAGTAGTAGTAGATACGTTCATAAAAAGCAGCTTATGGGTTATTCCAAAGTATAATCTATCGCTGTGCCAAGTTTCATCTAGATCACTTCAGTAGTTTTTGTGTGAAGGAGTAACAAACATCTATTCATTCATGTATCTTCACAAACTTTCGCGTTTATGATAGTTTTCCGCGACTACGACCGCGTAACACTGTTTTTACCGTCAGCACGAGTCGATACTTTTAAACGATAAAACAAATTTATTTATTTCTCATTCAGTACATGTATATACAAAGTTTTTTTTATTTATCTTCAATTATAATAAACACACTTTTTATTTGAACGCGTTCAAATCCTTCGTGATAACACGAAGCCTACGTTCTTCAAGTTCTAGACTATCTCAGTACCAATTTTTATAAAAATCGGCTTAGTGGTTTAGGCGTGCAAGCGCAACAAAGAAACATACTATCTCGTCATATATCAACATACATACTATCATATTTGTTTATTAATAAGGATTATAAATTCAGCCATTGCATAAAATGCTAACTTTTCATGAAACATTTGATTCTTATTTGCGCATCACATCGCACCCTACTGTTTCTTCAGCCCTTCTGTCTTCTTTTTTTCAATTTCATTTTGTACCACGCTTGTAACTACCTAATTCATAAGTTACAAGTGACTCATAAGAAAGGTACGTGTCGTATAGCAAGCTATATAACAGGAACAGGCGAGCTTGGAATTGCTCGTTGGAATCCATCCAACTATTCGGCTGTTGCACAGCGCTTATAATTGAGAGAAACGTGACCATTAGCTCGGTAAAAGTACTTAGATTTACGCACGAAGTTTGTTTACGCGACGTCGACAACAAATCGATTTCGTGATTCACTCGGATGGAACAGGGTGCGTGGTTCTGCATTTCAAATCGGATTGGAAAACGCTTTTAGTTTGTACTTAATAAAACACGTTTATTTTTGTGTTTTCGTTTTTCGGACGTATTGAAATTCGAGTACCTAGTATTAAAGTACTTAGTATGTAAATACCTAGTAAATAAGTACCTAGTATTCGAGTACGTATGCTTTGCATTGTTTTTAGCTTAGTTGTTAAGGACGCATTTATCATACATAGAGCAGTGAGTTAAGATATTACATTTAAAATATTGCAAAAGTATAGATTGCTTGCAAGTAGTTTTAGGAGAAAAAAAATTATCAAAGTATATTAGTTAATTAATCTTTTATCTAACATGGCACAGAAATAAATATACAGCCGGCTCCAATCTTCATTCGAAGAATAAAATGCTTATTCCGCTGTCCTTAAGTAAAGAAAAATAAAATTAATTTCTAATGTGTTTTTAAATACGATATTGTTAAAAAATATTGTTTTGCATTTTCTGTATTCACATAAAATAAAAATCTTCACAAGAGAGATTTTTAAGTTGTAGAACGTAACATTTTAAATTTCCAATTTGTATGAAATATTAAATATGTTTTAAAATCAGAAATAATATTCAAAGTCTAACCTGGGATTTTGTTAGCGCTGGCGGCAGTATCATGACAATAAATTCGAAAAGCGAGATAACGCATTTGTCAGTACTGTACAATTTTATTACAGCCGTTCCCAGTTCCGACAGTTATTTAATGGCGAACTTGTATTTCGTTGCCAAAATAATTATCTCCGGATTCTACTTCTTCCTATGAATAACCAATGAGTTTTCTACTGTATAGTTCTCATTGTTTTCGGGGTTAGTGGTTTTCGATAGTCGATAACGTTGAGAATCTTAATAGCTCTGGAATCTGTTTTTTCTTTTGTATCTAAGGGTATGTAAGGGTATCAAAAAGACCCATTGCTACGGCTTCTCGCTTCCAAGTTTCTGGTTCTTTTACTTTTATTTATTTATATATGATGATGACGGGTAGGTGCTGTTGTCGTAGACTGTAAGCATTATCTTTAATTTGATTTTTTATAATTATTTACCCAACATGGTGGCGCAGCATCGAATATTTAAATATATGTAGATGTCATAGAGAGTATGTTGTTGGGACATACAATCTCCGTGTCGATAGAATGCGGAAGGGAATATCGTGTTCTCATCTTGATGGTGTGGGTACTCGAGCGGATTAGACTTAAAATGATTAAGTTTTATGAGAAGTGTAAAAGTGTCGTGGTATTTTTAATATATTATTATAAAAACAGTGTTGACTGCCACTTGTTAAAATTAATTGCGTTTTAAGTATCCCATGATAAGTGCCACAATAAAAAGGTTTATATGCCCCTTATTTTATATATTATTTTCTGTAATAACAAGGTGTAAGATGGATGGCTGTTAGTGGTGAAAAGTCAAACGCTTCCTCTCGTAGCTGGACTCCGTTGTTATCCTCAGATGGCAGTAATTTTTTTTATATCTTTGGACAGCTCGCACACGGCCGTCTGAGCCCAAACTAAGCGTTAGCTTGTACTGTGGTGATCAGACAACTGATAAACATACATATAATATTTTTAAATACATATATACATAGATATTTTTACAATAAAAACA
>DWJZ01000722.1:0-28771 GCA_018249125.1 Asbolis capucinus
CCCCTCTTTTTGTCCGCCAAAATTCATGAAAATCGGGTCGGCAATTTTTGCGTGAAGGAGTAACAAACATAAAAATTTTCGCATTTATAATATAAGTAGGATATCGGAATTAGGGTGCGTTTAAAGCGAATGCTATATTACGTTTGCCCTCACACACAGACTCAGGTTAAAATATCAAAAATGCAAGAATAAATATTCATTAGTTTCTTTCAAATGCACAGTTTCAGGGTAACGGCTTTAACGGTGAGCAACGAACTTAAATTCCCTATAGTTTACTACATTTTTTCGCAATAAAAATTAATCTATATTGTTATTCTAAAAAATATTCCTATGTTTCGACACAGTTGCACGAAAACCCAGCTTATATATCGTGAGTACTCTGTACTATGATTTGGCTAATCGCGATATCACAACATATTATGTTATCAATTAAATTATTACGTCAAATGTTTATCTGGAAAATTACTTTATTAATATTGGCGATCATTAAAGTCATTCCCAAATTTACTTAAGTCACTTCCCATCCTTATCTTTAACATATGTATGTTACATGAGTAAATTACACTATTTATTGTAGATTGTATGATGTCAAATTAATATTAAATAGATTTGTCAATATTAAAAAGGACACATCCTTCACGATATGACTGTACTTGTATTAAGAAAATCTAAATATATATAAAACTTAAAGGTGACTGACTGGCATAGTGATCTATCAACGCACAGTCCAAACCACTGGAGGAATCGGGCTGAAATTTGGCATGCAGGTAGATGTTATAACGTAGGCATCCGCTAAGAAAGGTTTTGATAAATTCTACCCACAATGGGATAAAATAGGGGATGAAAGTTTGTATAAAACTTTGTCAACTTTAAACCGGTCGGGCTGAGACTTTGCATGCATATGGGGTAGGCATTTCTTAAAAAGGGATTTTGACAAATTCCTCCCCTAAGCGGATAAAATAGGGGATGAAAGTTTGTATAATACGCGAGCGAAGCCGCGGGCAAAAGCTAGTCTTATGTATTTGTTACAGAAAATTTATGAAATACGCCGCTATACGTAATTGTTAGAAAACGTTGCACTAAACTAAACTATTACGTATCTTGCAAATGGAATGCGACGACGAAAATTTTGCGATAATCGCTCCTTGATCGCGAATTCGTATTACGTATCAGAGCAATCGTGCTACTTCGTTACTTTCATCGCAAAAAGTGCACAGTATCAATCAACGAGTGTTATGCAAACGATCACGCATATATGTAATACAATGTTTTTTGTTCATAAAGGTGATCTATGCTAGTGGCTGATTGTTTGTCGTTTGCTCGCTGATTGCAAATTTTAGCTATAGGGTAGAGAGTCTCCTCTCACAATGTGAGGGATATAGTGTACAGTCCACTACACTGGCCAAGTGCGGTTGGTAGACTTCACAGACTTTTGAGAGCATTTATAACTCCCAGGACTACAGATTTTCTCACGATTTTTCCTTCACCGTAGCAAGTAATAATCTACTTTGATACAAAAAGTAATAATTTGTAAGAAAGATATGAAAAATATATTTATATTCTACAAATATAATTTGATAGAAAATTTATATATTTCTAAGATAGCGATTGGAAACATAGTATAAGGTTGCAGCGGGTATAATGGATCAGGAGAGTATATGCCTGAAATGTCGACGAACCCCTTGTTGCGGGGTCCCTCATTATGTATAAACAAAATCAGTTCAACCTTGGAAATAATACCGCATTTTAGATCAAGAAATTGATTACTCATGGTTTAATTTTCGAAAAATGCGATTTTATATGGCTTAAACCCATTATGTCCTGCACCTACTGAGCACAGGTCCATCCTGTTATGGAGAAGACCTAGAAAATGTACAGGGCAATTTGTTAAATTTGAAAATACTGAGAAGATAGCAGTGCAATCTGTTGTACTTCACAAAAATAGTTTATATGAGTCCAACCAGTAATTGGCTTTAATTATGGTTTACACTAGATGCGGACCGAGCAAGATTTCTTTCTACTTATTAATTACTCTTTTTTAAGGTTGCGTATAAAATTCGGATCCCTTATAGAAATAAAGCGTATAAACTGAAATTAAATGATTTCATTGAAGTTGGTTTTTACAAAGAAAGTCAAACTACGTCATCACTACAATGCATCTCTACGGTAAGTGGTCTTGAAAGAAGCAAGAATCTCCCAAGGAAATTTATCTCCCTAGTCATAATTTCGCCATAGGTCCGTCCGTGTACGTCCGTCCATCCACCTGCATTCTAGCGCTAATACTAAGACGGCAGTGGCGTCCGGGTATACAATGTGTTTCCTCCCCCGCCCCACACGTCATACCCATCTTGATTTGTCGCGTATACTAAAATAGAAAATCTGAGATAATAATTATTGTTTATTTGCAATTTGATGTCCTATCATCTAAAGTCTCTTGAGGAAATGCGCAATGCAAAGTTGTCAGATAACTGACTATGCAAATTTTAACAGTGGATGTGTTTGTAACATAATCAACAATGTTATCATCAACAATGACTGTTGTAATGTTTATTCTGCGAAACTAAACGCATTGACGACATTGGAAGAGGTTTGTTTATAACAACGGAGATATGGAGTAGATTGCAGTGTGTTTTTTTACTTTCTATAAATTAGTACTTGCAATTTTACCGCGGTAAGCAGTGATGCGATCTTAGATTGTAAAGCGCTTTAATTTAGCAAAAGCCTATTCACTTTTGACTTGAAAACACATTGTAATTAAATGGGAACACCGACGCCGGCATCTTATTCCCTTCGCAGTACGTATGAAGAAGGAAGACGCAAAGCGCGATGTTCGTACTGGTGTCGATGATGAAGGGATGTATACCCGCTTTGCGCCGGCTCGTTCAATGATGGAAAGGGGATGAGGGAGAATGTATTTATTGTATTATTTTTTTCTCTTGTTCTTCTTTCTTTATTCCCATCTTTAGTCCTCCTCTTTTCTCCTCTGCATTCATCTTCTGCATCGGTCGGTGTGTTTTGAGTCAGTGTGTTTGAAGTTAGTTTCATTTTTATTTTTTCAGTTCATTTTTATTATTTAGTTTCAGTATTATTCTGGTTCCTTCAGCCATGTACTGGTTCTCGTTCTTTACCTTCGATGCGCGTGAGTGTCTGTCACTTTCTTCCTGTCAGACAACACTTTAATAACAAGCCAGCTTGGTGTTATTATATCAATAAATTTCTATCAGTGATCTGTCTGCTCGTTTGCCTGTTTATCACAAAAATTTAGTCATATTTCCGTTTTCTGGAGTTTCCTGGAGTTGTTATTAGATCTTGAGAGAGTAAATGTCGTTATTGATCCCAGTTGCTTCCGCAAAGAATTGTTTCCCTTCTTTCTTTGTCTTCCCCGTCCTTGCAGTTGTAAGAAACAGGTCCACCACTCCCTTCTTGGTCTCCATGGTAACAGTCCTGGAGTTGCTGCCGTTTCATGGGCGACGTGGATTACGTACCATCATGCGACCCGTCTCGTCTGTCCGCTTATAGAATATCGACTTAATTTTCTTTTAATTTTGTGCCAAATTGGACGCTTGTATATGTAAAAAAGATACATAAGAGTTTTGTTTACTGACGCCACCCACAACCTTGGCACCGTCTTCAAAACTCGGGAATTAATGATCATATTCAATTTGTTAGTATATATATTATTGCTCTCAATTACATTCAGTTTCTCTTGCTATCGAAGATTTTTCTTAATATTCAATAAATTATTGCTTGACCCCTATTTATTTATTTAAAACTTTATCATACTTTAAGAAGAGGTACAAAAGATGGGCTTAATGTTAAAAACACCCCAATCCCGCCTGATGGTAATCAAGCGATGGTGGTCTGTCCTATTCACTCTTGATTTGAAGACATTTACACTGTAATCGAACGGGAATATTAACTCGGAATAGAAGATACCGCAAAATATTTATAACGATCTCATTAACTTATGTTTCGTGATTTTCTATATATTTCTTTATAACTTTAAATTACTAAGGTCCAACCATGGCTTCGCCAGCACGGTATGGTCATTAAAAGTAGTCTTTTCGTTGCTCCAGATTATAATCTACCCCTGTACCGAGTTTCATTCATATCAATTCAGTAGTTTTTGCGTGAATGGGTAAAAAATATCCCACCTTCCATCCATCCTTAAAAACTTTCGCATTTTTAATATTAGTAGGACATGACAAGGGTAAAGTCTACAGAAACTCCTCGTCTTTTTTTGCATTACTGCATTTTACGACTATTAATAATTAAAATCATAGCGTTTTCATCCTATTCTGTGACTCATTTTAACTAAATTGGAGCACGAAATAAAATTTTATTTCACAACTTACCCACGCTATTCCTTTGAACCGATTTTTCAGTATCTACCCACTCAACTTACCAATTATCCTTCAATAAAATGATGGACGTTTTATTTTATTTAAGATATATATTTTTAGAAGATTTCTTGGATTTTCTGAAGTACAATTTCTTTAGGCTTTCGGATAGGAATGATTTGTTTTATAAACGCTACTTAAGTAGGTACGCGATGTTGACTCCTAATAAAAAAAAATGTGGCTTCAACCTATTCATGGCCCACTACTGAGCACAAGCCACTCCTCATACTGAGAAATCCACGCTGTTGCAATGCGGGTGAAGTTTAGCCAGAAATCTGTATATTTTTTTGTTATCACCAGACCAAAGAGATAGGCAAATGAGAGAGATTTTTTTTATCATTATCTGGCTACGCGTAGTTAACGCGAAAACAACTAAACTGATTTAATTACATTTGGTATATTTGTAATTAAAAAGGTAACTACTATATTGATGAATCAGTAACTTATAAATGTATGTAGCGTACACCATAGCTTGCAACGTGCAGAAATATACATAAATCAATTTCTAGTTCTCTATAAATATAAAAAAACGAAACTCCTATTAGAGTTATTGATCAATAAATGTACCAACAGAGCTGCCAACCATTGTCCCATGTTTCACGTGGATTTAACTATTGTCAGTTTTATTTTCGGCGAGTAGAATCTAATAATACATGTGTCTCTACAAATATTCGTAGTCGCGACTCTATCGTACAGAATTTGTATAGAACATAGTGCGGGGAACACGTGGTCAAGTCGGGCGCGTCACTGCACACGTCTGCGCCGCTGATATCGGCCTTCTCCTTATCGCTAGAAGAGCTACGCGGCCGCGCCGGCGAGTTAACTCAACCGATAAACCAGGAGCAAAAGCGTGCGCCCGCGCTGAATTGCCTCATTCCATTCCACTCCGCGCGATCCGATTGGTTCATTCGCCTCGAGCGCCCCCTCGCTCGGTTCGCTCAGTTGTTCATTCGCCGTTGCCGCGTAAACACTCGTTCGTGCGTCTTCCCGCATTATGTACCAGCAAGCCAATATCACATAAACCTTCCAAAATGAAGCCTAATCGGTTATAACGTTTCTTTTAAATACCTATTAATTTTTAGATCGAATATTTTTATTATTGTGATATTTAGTTAGTTTATTACATCGTTACTATTTATACTATTACCATGGGTTCGAATTATATTATATAGTATTTTTTATATATTTAATACACATCAGTGCTCAAGATAATCTCATTCCAAAACGCCCAGTAAATCAAAGTTTTTTCTGATACTAAATTAATCGTTTGCAATGACAGCCAAAACTCGTTCACATTGGAAGGAATATGGAACAGCACTATGTGGTGAGTTACATTTCTAACCTATTTGCCGATACTCGGCGTCATTAAAGCCATGTGTTGTGTTCATTTCGTTCGTTTCAAATATCATTTATTCATATTTTCCTATTTGGCGCTAAATTGCTTTTATTTCTATACATATGAGTGCAATATTGCAAGCGAAACGTTTATTGTCACATTCCATACGGTCATGTATGTCGTGAACATTAGTCGGGGAGCTGAGAGATGTGCCCGGTCGCTTGACGTTTTAGTGGAACATGCAGAGTTCTCAATGCGCACAATTCGCGCAATGTATAATGTACACTTGCATTGTCTCGTGAAAATAATCCTTTTCTACTGTCGCCGCATATTTCCAAGAATCCATTAACGATTTGTTGCTGATCAAACTCGACCTATAAAAAAATACATCCTGCTCAATTTAACACGCTGTTTCATCGCTTCTGCATTGTAGCATTGTTTTTTGACATTAGTGTATACTTTAACCGTAAACCGTAAAAGCAACCTATTGTGTTATACCAGATTAATCTATATCTGTGCCACATTTAATTCGATCGTTCAGTAATTTTTTTGCGTGAAAGATGAACAAACATCCATCCATACATCCATCAATTCATACTCACAAACTTTCGCCTTAATCATACACTCATACATGTTAAAATAGATAACTGTGTTGTAGTAAAGTTTATTTCATATAAGTAATTCCCTTATCATATTAGCATACCCAAAATATGTATTTGTAAGTGCTTAAAATGTAATGTTATTAATATGATAAAAATAATTGAACTTTGAAATGTAACTTGTTGGAAATGTAACTTTGAAAATTGAAAATAATTTTAATCCATATATTACCAAAACAGTATAATTACATTATTAAACAACAACCGTTGTTTCGTATTGTATTTATAATAAAAAATAGGGACCTTCTCTAAATAGCGTTTTTTTCACCCGTACAAATCTTATAAATCATTTTTTTCTATAAATTTTTTCATATATAAAGTCACGATGTTTGCCTGCGTTAATCTCCAAAACTGATGAATCGATTTCAACAAAATTTTGCCATTATATATAGTTGGGTCCAAATTAAAAGCTATAATTTTTATCTTAATTAATAATTTACTTATTTTTTACTACCCTAGCGAAGCCGGGACGAAGAACTAGGAATACTTTAAAAGATTTTTTCTTTTTATATCTTTATTTTTTCAGAACTCGTGTATTAAAACATTGAAAAGATTACGATAAAACTTAACAGTGCGATAAACGTTTAATGTGACGATTTTATAACTAAAATAACAATTATATTATAATAAAGTCTTCTTCATTCTACCAACTATACGATTGTTACAAGAATAGGTTAGTGCTGACTGATTACGCAGGTCAAATAACAACAGAACTATTGTAAGCACATTACTTTTTTCTGTACTATAATTACATCGTGAATAGTGAATAGGCATTACTAAGTTAGTGCCTCGAAAATCTAGGAAATCATTGTCACTTAGCGGTGGGTATATGTCCAGCATTAACTTATTTTTTGTAAAAAAAGCTAAAAAAACAGTCACAGACAAAAAAGACATTTAACTGAACAGTTTCTCCAGTTTTTATCCTTCTAATCAACAGGAGGTCTTTGCTTGGAAACAATTGCAGCTTTAATAGACTACAAACAGTTTAAAATGTGCATCGACATCAGGTGAATGTCTTTCTATGTCTATGTAACGTACGAGAAATCGCGAAAGTTGTACAAAACGATTGCCTGCTTTCCTATTCTAAAGTATAAACTACGCCATACTCGAAGATGTTAACTTAAATAATAGTAACGTTTTCATTATTTTAAAATTTGCATCATAAGTAAACGATAAATAATTATTGTAACATATATATGCTTACTTTCAGGTGTAAAAATATTAAACTAGCTACAAATATGCATGCAATGAAATTTGACACAGATATAGAGTAGTCTGGAATAACACATTTGCTACTTTTTATCAACATACAACGTGCAGGGGGGACCTACTCCGTAAATCAATAAAGACTGCACAAAATTATAACTCTGTCACATCATATTTCTTAAGGAAATACAGTCATTTATTAATGCGCTTGACTCATATATCATAATTATCCAGACTTGTTAAGATTCAGGCGTTTCCTTATTTACTGTATTTGAGTCGGGAATTCTGGAATGATTTAAAGTATAGTATAAACAAAATAATGATATCGTTAAATAAAATTTCTCTAAAGGTAATAATTAGTTGTATAATTATCAGATAATTATTCATAATCCATTTTAAATTAAACACTTTACATCTTTCCTCAATCATTATTTCTGAACTTGAGTCGGGCATTCTGGAAAGATTTAGAATATACAATAAAGGTTAAACAAAATAATAATTTCATTCAATCAAAATCATGTAGAACAATCTTAACGAAATAAATAGTAACATCATTGTTATATATACTTATCTTCAACCCGTTTTAGAATACAACCTCTACACGTTTCATCACTTACTGTTTCTTGAGTCAGGACCGCTGGAATTTAAAATATAATTAAAAATTTTACAAAATGATAACTCCGTTTCTTCGTACTTCTTAGGCAATTTAATTATAAAAAAATAATGCATTTGCGTCACATAATTCTATCTATACCGTTTTTTGAAATAAACCTTTTAGGTAAATGTTTCCTTAGTAGGTAACTGTTTGTGAACTTGAGTCTGGACTTCTGGTGTGAATTAAAATATAAATTAAGATTTATTAAAGTAATTACTCCGTTAAATCATTACTCTTATGAAAATAGTTACTTATTTATATTTTTGTGTCATATAATCCATAAAATCTGTTTTGAAATAAGCTCTATACGTTTGCTGCATAACTATTTCTGTCTATACTTCAGGACGCATTCAAAGGTTAAATTAAATAACTCCAATAAATCATTAGTCCAAAGGAAATAATTAGTCACAAAATTATTATATAATTACCCATTACTTGTTTAGTATTAACCCTTATACATTTCCTCAATAACTGTTTCTGAGTTGAGTCGGGACTTCTGGGAGTGATTTAAAATGACAATAAATATCTTCCTCGCGTCATTATATTCCGTCAAAACTAAGGCCATAAGACAGCTGAAGATAAACGACCCAGTCACTGACCTTTACACTTCATCTCCCAATAAATTCACCTTACATATGAAATATTTAATTATTTTTGTATTCAATTCATATCTTCTTTCAAGTTGCATATACATACTTGTCTGAATAACTCTTTCTCTTATTTCATTCTGTATGAGCTGACGATACGTCAGAGATATCTTTCGTGATTTTGATGTCTGATTTGGCTATGCTGGTTTGTCGAGTATTCCCTATCGGCTATGTATATTCTGAATGAATATAGTGTATTTTTATACTAATTGGGTTTCTCAATGTCACAAGACGGCGAAAAAACATTCCTAATCAAAACTTACAGGTATTGTACTACTGAATTCTTTTGTGTACTAAATGTATATTTTCCCTTCGATGTCTATAGATAATTGAATAGATACCTATTATAATTTGATCTCCAACGACGCAAAACCGTTTCCTGTTTACGAAATTGTATTCCTTATAGAACTGCTTGTAGAACATTTATAATATTAATGATCAAACAATTTATTTCATACCGGAACAATATAACAGGGTACCGATAAAAAAGTTTTATATCCAAATAAAAACAAAGAAAGGAAATTCTAAGTCATTCCTTTTTCAAATGTCGAAGATATTTCTGGAGTTGAGATAAAAACGAAATCTCGGAATTATTTAGATTGATATAATTTTTATGATATTTAGTATATTATTTTCCATAAACGTAGAACCTATATAGTAATGTTGCAAATTACTTAGTTAATCTATGATATTAATTTAATAAAGATGCGTTATTTTTTTTAATTAAACAGCTTAGTGGATATCTAACCAGCTACAATAATTATATGAAAGCATATTTAACAATGTTCAACGATGTTGAAAAATATTCTGCCCTATAGTCTGTTTTTGTCATCCGTAACAAAACTTGTAAACAATGTTTGTGTCAAAAGAATAGTTCAAAGGTTTTTTGGCATTTTTACTTAAGGCTGTTACGACCCTAAATATTAGTGTTAAACACGGTTTTATAACAATACTGTAACATGATCATCCACCGATTTGTTTACGACTTTTGTACAAATAAAAAAACATTTATTAAAATGTTAATTAAAAATAATTTAATAATAATAAAATTTAACGTATTAACGTTAAATAAGAAAAGGTAAATTAATGGACCAGTTCCACTAAATTAGTTTTGAAAAAAAAGTAATTAATTTACTTCAAATATTTCCGTAGCAAAGATACAAATCCTTTGGTTCTCGGAAGGCAAAGTCAGGTATAAAATAGCGGGTTCACCTGACATTTGGTTGGTTCTGTAAAAGATAAAGTCTCAAGTTTCAATTGTACAGTAGAACGTCCAAAATCCATTTCAATGCGACTTACTACAGTTTGCGATAACTAGAAGTATAGCACACATTTCAGACGCACGTTAAAGTTATACATTATATAAAACCTTAAACATATTACCAGTAGGGTTCAAAGTTGTCTGGCATCTCATAATCGACATAGAGACACGCGTCATGGCCAAACCACGGCCGTAGACGGCATATCATTGTGATGAGACTAACTTGTATTATGATTTTATATATTCATATTTACAATACTGCCTATTGTATTATTCATATTTACAATAGGCAGACTTAATTCCAGAATGGCATTCTATATCAATCAACCCTGGAATTTATTTCAATGATGGAGTAGTTATAAGTTACTTTATATACATCCTAATGTAAATTTTACTAAGATTAGTTAGTTCAATAAACCTTAAACCCTAATATTTACACCCAAAACTTCCTACTTCCTACTTGTATTATAAATGTAGAAGTTTGTAAAGATGTTTGGATGTTTGACGCTCCTTCATGTGTTCATCTTCTTCGTTTAAAATAAAGATGAAACTTTGCACACGGTTAGACCACATCCAGGACATGAACATGCTCGTAGGATAGATTTTATGGCGATAGTAGGATCCCCCGGGACAATGTTACGTTACATGCTAAACGGATTCAGATGAAACTTAAAACATAGATGTAGTGTGGAAAACAGCAACTTTTTTACCTCGTTCAAAAAAGGAGGAGGTACTCAATTCGTTTTAACTTTTATCGACATACAACGCGGGCAAAGCCGCGGGCAGAAACTAGTACCACATAATTTTAAAGTAATACACATAAATTTGCTTTTGCCTTACATATATCGTACACTGACGTATGAAATTCATTAAATGCTTATTTCGTTCCTTATTACTTACGGTTTATAGTATGTGAATGTAAATATAGAAGTTACTAGAAACCTCATAAAGTTAATTTCAATGTTCATAACTTCTAAATGACGCATTATCTTCACATTTTTGTGTAATTAGTTTTCTACCAAATTAGATGAAAACTATTTAATGAAACGAAAACTATTTAATGAAACGAAAACTATTTAATGAAACGATAACTATTTTATGTTCGGAACAAATTGCTCAATTAAAAGACAAAGGTTAACAATAGAAAGTCCCTACATCAATTAAAAATAATACAAAACATTTTTAAGATAATTATATATTGAAAACGAAATTTGTGGGTATTGATTTTGAGAGCATTTTCTTTCCTTGACTGACTTCAGATAGTTAAAAAAACATTATTTTGGGTGGATGCTTCAAGTTTATAAATTTGTAATTTTGTATGTTAATATATTTTCAACTCGCCTTCCACTGTCTTGAAATGTCTTATAACTGACTATTATAGGTAACTTCTATAAGACGAATGTCCTTTTAAAAATACCTTGTGATACAAATAATTTAATTATACAATATCTAAATATTTCATATATCTATGATGTATGAGTCACAATGCAAAATCATTACTTCTCAACACAGACTCGAAGTTTCAATTTGATGTATTTTGCACTCGCTATAACAAGCTTATGAAACTTTGCATAGTTACCACGACACGTACATATTTACTTTTTTTTTTCTTTTTCTTTTTTTTTGACCACTCACACACTAGCATCTGGCTCCAAACTAAGTCTTAGTTTGTACTATGGTGATCTGAATGGTACATAATCCAATGAAGTAATAAAAACCACACCCAGGTAATTAAATAAAACGCTCTAATAAATTTCACAGAAACGAATGTCGCTAGTGCCACATCCAGTACTTAGAACCTTAGATCCCAGTTATTACATTTCCAAGAATTTTTATTTATCTGCAAGGTCAGGGTCAACATATCTATAAATATTTTTGTCAAAAAATGAGGCGATATTTTTAAACAGTTTTTTAATATCATACAAATTAATATCTGTATTACGATAATTTTTAGTTAATGTAAATGTAAGTGAATTTTTGTAATTCTTTTTGAGGTAGAAATTCATAATCCATAAAATGAAAAATTGTGGCATTGGCCCTTATTCATACGATCCATCGATATGTATGTATATATATATTCATTGTACTTTCATTTAAAAATTACCATGAACTCACACATGACTCTTAGGAAATATGAGGCATATCATAATACTTGACACATAATTACCTACATAGTAGTATGACGCAGGAAACTTAAGATTATGGACCGGTGATTCGGTTTTATGATTTAACAGCGAAGTTAAAATTATTGCACCTATTACCCTATATAAAAATGGTAAAGATGTAAATTTTATTGCAGTTTTTACTGACCATGATATGAAGGAATTTCATGTAATATACATATTTCACCGAATTACGCGCTTACTTTTCAAGGTTAACAAATTGTAACAAGTTATATTGCGTTGGTTTTCCATTAAAAAAATTGGTATTGATACATTATTTTTAGTTTGATTTTGAATACCTATGTTATTGGCTCGACCCAATAATGGCCCAGCACTGAGCAGATTTCCTCGTGATTGAAGAAGCCTAGTGTATCAACCACGCTGCTCGAATTAGGTAAAGCTAGTGTTGGGTTTTTATTAATAATTGAAATCAGTGCAGCTCATAACTGTCGCACTATTGGACTCGGGTCTCCTCAATATGAGGATTACAGGCCATAGTCCACCACACTGGCCAAGTGTGTACTGGTGGACTTAACTACATACATATATGTAATAGTCTTGTGATTAGTGAACCGAACTACTACGCATATCGTGGTATACATTCCCATACACGAATAATTTCTGTGATGAAAACGAATATTTGTTCTGTCTGGATGAAAGAAATACCTATATATGTATGTATATTTAGGTTTATAAGTAAGAAAAATAGTAAGTAAAATCTATAAGTATGCATTTAAACCTATAAAAGTATGTTTATCAGTTGTCAGATCAGCACAGTACAAGCTTATTTTTGCTTGATCTTTATTGTTGCCTTATATAACAATAGTTAATAAATCATATATTAATAATAACACGATTATATAACGGTTTTGTAATAACATAAATACGTAATAACAATATCCGTAGAAGATTTTATTTGTTAAATTTCTTTTATCGTCATTTAACACATTAGTAATGTTCCGGCAATTTTTTCAGTTATTTTACAGAGTTTTTACGGTATTGTATATTTTTATTGTTGTGTTATTGTAATATTTTAACAAAATTGTTATGTCAATAATTATTGACTTTGTTTCACTTTGGTTTAGTTATGGGCTGTAGGATTCTTTAAAATTTAGAGTTTAATATATTTTTTTTATATAAGTTAATGCTTGACATTGATCCCACCTGATGGAAAGTGGTGATGATGTCTAAGATGTTGAACACACTAACTTTGTAATGCATATTCACTCTTTTGAAGACTCCCACATCGTACTTAGGTGGGAACACCATCGTAGGCAAGTATTCCATTCCCTTGCGGTAAGAACAATAAAAGACGAAGAAAACCGCGTCGTTCGGACCGGTGGGATGTTCATGACGTACATTATTTTATAAAAGAATCAAAGAAAGTAGGAATAATGAAATATGAAAATATTTAATGATAATCCTAGTTTACTATTATATAACTGACAACCACATTCAAATATCTTAAGCTATTTTAGAGATTAGTACTTATAAACGCACAGACAAATTTCCAAACAAATATTCGCCTAGTAGTAGTTTTTATTCCATGGCTTCCACTTACAAAAATGTTTATTTATGTCTTATTAAACATATATAGGTTTGATGCATTCTACTTAAAGCCGTCCGCTAATACAATTTAAGAAAACCTTATTATATGAATTCAATAACGTAGAATAGGTAAAGTGTAAAATTAAAGGTAAAGTAAAGATAAAGTTATAGTTAAAGTTAAAATTTTAAAACTTTAATTTTAATACTGGCATTTTTGAGGATGTCGAAATAATGTAAAGCGACCAAAATACACCAAATAAATTTTGTTTGTAAAAAACATTACTCAGTTTTTTAAACATTACTTAACTGTAAAAATTATATTTATTTCGAATTTTCTGTTTTACCAAACTCCCCAGCAATTTTCCCAAATATATTCCACTAGCCTTCGCCAGGGGTTTTACCTTCGTGGTGTGCTGATAGTAATAAAAAGTACCACATTATCTCCGTTCCAAATTTCACTCAGACTTCCTATCCATCCATGCAAACTTTCGCATTTATATTATATAGGATGTGCAGAAAATAATATGCAACAATGCGTATTAGAGCTTTCTCCAGCCCCCATTGGAGCAGCCTGGTCTCATAGCCTCAGTATGAGGAGAAACCCGTGCCCAGTGAGATATCGATGGGTTGATGCTGCAGACATCGATAAGTATAGTTTTATTATATCTACATAGTATATGTGTGTAGTTGTTTCGTTTTATTGGTAGCCTATTGACTCCAATGTCGACCTCGCGGTATTTTAACGTCGAGACATCTTCAAAACAAAACAAATCAATAGAAGTTTATATAAATAGTAGCTGACCTGGCAAACGTTGATTTTCTATTCTATATATATATATATATATATATGTATATGTATGTATATATATAAGTTATTTCTAAGTAATGTTTTGCCATATAAAAATAGAAGTTGGTAATAAAAGGCTGAAAATTTAGGGTTGTGTGTATTTTTAATGACACATTATAAAAAATTAAAATTTGTCCAAAAATTTAAAAAAATTAGGGATGAACAATCGTTTTTATTAGGGGTATGAAAAAAAGGTGTCCAATTCTCAGACTTACTGAATATGCAGATAAAATTTCATAAAAATCGGTCAAGCCGTTTTAGGGGTATGGTAACAATGTGACACGAGAATTTTATAAATAAGTTTGGATTGATTTCCCTACAGATTCTGTAATGTTTCCCCAGACTTATAAATAAATATCTCGGGACAACTCACACGCGGCCATCTGATCCCAAACTAAGCATTCCCTTGTACTACGGTGTTCAGGCGTAGCATGTTTATCGGTTGTACAAACTAAAATAGACATTTTATTTCACCCAGACACAGAATAAACGTGCCTGCTTGTTCACAGAAAAGTTTGTTCTGGGTGGGGATCGAACCCACGACCCCCAACTCAGTAGTCAGATTTATGTACCACTAGACCAACAGGCCGGTCGATGTCGCCGAATCCCAATAATAATAATTTTGTCTTTATTAGCATGCGGCGTTTGTCTGTTATTGGCTTTATCATATTGTATATTAACAAGTGTAAATACTTTTTCATGACAAAACTTAATTAACAAACTTATTAAAAATATTTAAAAACACATTTATTTACAGAGGCCTAATCGGGGTAACGTGTAAAATTTCATAACTTACTTAACGTAACGTAACTTACGTAACGTAACTTACGTAACGTAACTTACGCTGCGGTAATTATTGACAATAGAGCCACATGATGTACTACAGTTTTAAAGAAGACATCCTTATCTACAGATAAGTCCACGATACCATATGTCTAACTGTTACAGTAAGGACACAATAACTACTTTTTTTGTAGTAACTGGTACTGCCGAAGCGAAGCGAGGTCAATTTCTAGTTATTCGATATAATTATGAAAATATGATCAAAATTAACATTCACGTTCTAAAAATTAACATGTCTATGCTGTTATATTATAAGGTATAATTATATAGTGAGGTCCCCGTAAATCCCTCGCGTGCAAAGGACTTACGCAAAAGTTTTGCATTGCAGTTTAAGCAAATAACTAAATTTTTCGAGGTAATTTTAGATAACGTAAACAATTTTGTTCCCGATACTGGGTAGTTTCCTGTTTCAGAGTTCTATAACATCTCTGCACAAAGTAAATTTACAAAATGTCACATGAGAAAATATCATATTAAGTATACATAAACGACTATAATACTAGAAGATGGTCTTGTATTTTAGATAGGTACGTATTGTTTAACCACAAAGTATTGTATTCCGATTGATCACTGGAGAATATAAAATAATGTATTGTTTTGTAATTTAATAAAATAGTATATCTAATAGGTTATATATATTTACGCCGTAATGAAACACACGATGTACCCTTGCGGTTGTATCTGGGGGCACGGAAGTGCACCCGCCAAGTCGATCAAGAAGCGAAGAGGCAGGGCCCAAACATCCTTTTCTCGAAGCTATTCGGCCCGTCTTATACATCTTGTAAGTACGTGGAAAAATCTAGAAATATTTTTTTTCTGTGATTTAGTGGGCATTGCGAGGCTAGATATATTTCCAAATAACTTTAATTCTCTTCTTTTTCTGTTTTCCGCTTCAAGAAGCGATCTATCAGGTTCTTTCTGCAACGCCTTGGTGGCACTTTGGGTGCTTACTTGTGCGGCGGTGATGACTTGTAATCTGGTGCCCCATTTGTTTACCTCCTTATACTAGAAGATTAAAAAAAAAACCATGTGCAGAAAGAATATAATATGATGTTAGTATCGACAAGAATAATTAACAGATTTAGGACTAGGTAAAAATAACTAACTGTAATAGGTACTCACGATTACTATATTTTATATTCTCACAAGTTGTATATAATAATCTTAAGTACTCATTACAATTTAATGTATAAATAGAATAATTAAGTAACAATTTTTGGGTGCTGATTTAGGTTAATGTTTGCGACAAGTGCCACATTGGAACCATGTGTTGCTGAAATTAATTTATTGGTTTATTTTTACAACTTGTGTGCCCGTAAAATAGTAAAAGTTTCTAATCTGGTTAAAGATGCTGAAATGCACGGCTTACGTCGGTTTCATGTATTTTAAACCCGTAAGTCGTGTAGTTTGTGCATAAAAATTAAATATTGGCTGGCTTAGTTTTGGGTATAAAAATGTGTGAAATGTATAAATATATTCTTTTATTTATGAATTTTGGCAGCACACAAATAAAAATAAAAGAGAGAGAGATATAGTATTCACATAACATTTATATATTATGTAGTATTATCATATTGTTGATATATTTTCAGCTTGATAGAGCATTAGATTAATACGACAGTGGCATAATACATCGTAGTACAGTCGCACACATAACGCTAATACGATACTAGCTGACATATAATGCTCGTCTCGATCATTTTCATTCACTTTATCTATGGATATCATAGTTTTTATTCGTATAACAACTAGAATGAGTGTGATATATTTTATAAATTGGACCAGTATATATAATAATATGGTTTTTGTTTTACGAAATTCAAAAATAAAATGAATCATTCGTAGAAAATATTTCCAGTAATATTGGAAGAATTTATTAATTATAAATTAATTATAACAATTCTAATAAATAGCTTTTTCATAATAAAACTATTGTAAAATAACAGTACCTCGTAAATAGATTTAAGTCTAAATATTAACAACGCCACCTAGTGTGAGATATTACAACTGAATAAAATACATTTAATCAGCCTAATCAATAACCAAGTATATGGCCTAAAATTTAATGTTAGATATTAAGAAAAATGGATGCTACCATAACTTTTCAATGTTTAAAAACACGACGTGTATCTGCGTTGTTTAAATCTTGCTTTATTCATTTGATCCAAACATAAAAAAAAATCCAAAATATCCTTAAATTTACAATATTCATCGAAATTGGCATCGCGGGTTTGGAGAACCCAAGAAATTACCAATTATTAAAAACATAAATTTATATAATGTACCTGGAGCAAGATAACTGAATAATATCTAGCTGTCATCAATCTATTACAAGTATTTTTTTATTGTTACGCTTGCACATGGACAGAATATATATGCCGAAGAAGCTAAGTACTAAACAATTGGAATCGATACGTGAATGGGGGTATGTCGCCCTGATCTATGTAACGTATATTTATGTGTATTCGATATCACAAACGTTGGCTCCAACATGAAAATAAAAATAATATTTTCGTTTAATCGCGTGACTGTACATCGTTTGAAACATCGCTTAGTATTCTTGTCAGGCAAATTGTAATTGCATGACGCGGTTATATAAAAATATGCACATGGCTTCTGCCTATTAATGGCCCACTACTGAGCATGGGTGCCATTCTTCAATGCAGATATTGAAAGGTTGATAAATCCCAAGTTTCTGATATTTTTATGCCAACCGAAAGTCTCGGGCAAGACCTTAAAATTTGCCATGTGAGGATAATACCCTGGATTGAGGGCTTTACGTGCCCTTCGAGGTACTGCAGCTCAAACCTTTTTTACCACTAGCGGTCACCTGTTGCTTACGATCAACTCTACGGCCTAGGTGTGAGCGTTTTTATTTCTATATCAACGGTTGAAAGGCAAAATTGAGTAAGTGACATTTACGTAATTTTAATGTACAGTCATCTACAATTCGAATAAATAGACACAAAATAAAATAAATAAATTTTAAGAAAAATATAGACTTTGTTTTGGTATTTTTCTCTATATATATATGAATTTGAAATTTAAATACCTGTACCTTTAAATTTATTAACTCCTTTAATAAGTTTTGCCATTCTACTGTCTGATAAACACACACTGACATTGAAATTCTGTTCACATTGCACCAAATCAAACAAACCTTAAAATTCAAGTCATTTCGTCATAGGAACCAATAACTTTCTTAACTTTACTAAGAATAATGAACGATGAATCGATATTGTAATTAAATCAACAAATTATGAAAATTATATACTTACATGACTTTATCTCACGAATATATTTCGAAACAGCCAATGTTGGCGCCAACGTTTCACACCCCCCCCCCCCCCATCCAAAGCATGGTGCGTTAGAGCTTATATATAATACCTACATGTAATATGTGCGTAATAGAAATCATTCCGTTAGTTCCATCATTCTTAGTCGCCAATGTTGCATAGAAACTTTCCCAGGCTGAGGCATGTTAGAAAGTACCGCCTGTAGGTACCTGTTGCTTTCAATTTGATGGAGTTTTCTTAAGCACAGATTGTTTTTATTCATAGACTTATACTAACGTAAAATATACGAAAATCGTCTTACGTCTGTTTTGTATATGTCAGAATATTTTAAGGTCTGTGGTATTGACAGGGTGTATGAGGCGGCAGAAAATATGTGCTTGGCGGGAGAGCTTGGCGTAAAGTGTTTTATGTTTATTACTAATATTATTTTTTACTTGGCACTAGTAATTGTGTGAAGCCTGCCTGGCTAGCTACAACGGTCATGCTAGTGTTGTTTGATCTGGGAATTGAATTCTTTTCAGTTAGCGTTAAAAAATGTATAGGAATGGCATGTTGTGGGAAAATAAACGCCATATTCTTCTGCCTATGCCCTTACATGTTCAACCAGCATTTGGCGTGAATGATAACAGAAAATACATTTGTCTCCAAGCTCTGTTCTACTCGTGTTCGGGGAAATGACATCCAGTACTTTTTGATCAACAATGCGTTGTCATATCCTGTGTCTTTCATATGTAGCTCTTTTTCTTCCCGTCCTTTAGTCAACCTACTTCTCATTCTTCTGTCACTCGTCATGAGGTGTGTCTGGTGTGTCTGAAGTCAGTTGGTTCCGTTATTGATTCCGTTTTCTTAAGCAACACTGCTTCCCTTCTTTCTTTATCTTCCCAGCCGCCTGGGTCCTTCCTGGCAGGCAACGCTTTAGTAACACGCAGTCTGAGGTTCTTAATGTCCATTGGGACCGCTTACCATCAGGTTATACGTCTGCTCGTATCTGCTTATAATATAAAAAACGACTGTGATCATTTACCTAACAACATAGGGCTCGCCTGCTAGTGTACTGTGAAAAAGTTTACGCATGGTCGATTGGCTACGCCGATTGTTATTACATTAAAACCGTTAAATGATTGTAAAGGAACAATGTTTGACCCGAAACAGCTTTATTGATGCACCCGTCACTTGAATGTGGTTCTTTGTGCAGGTCTTTGTAAAAATACGAATGGATTCGTTGGAACGCGGCCCGGCTGATTAATACATTGCTGACCTCATTTTGCCGTAGAATTTTACTTTTGAAAGCCAAACACTAGAGCGATATCCGAGCAAGGATACAATGGAAATTAGTGACGCGTATTTCGTCTGATTTACGGAACTGGAGTAACTGAAATAGTCTCGGTGACAGTTTCTGAAATTAGTACGTGAACTGTAGATACATACATAACTTTATAGACACCGCATCAAGAGCGGACTGTTTTCGGCAATGCAATGCGACCAATTGATTGAACACGACGCGCGCCTGTTATTTTGACACATCGCTTTTTTAATTTATCTTTATTATAGTTTATGTAAAGAGGCGTATAGTAGGTTCTGTCTTCGTTATAGAATAACACAACAGATCCCGAAATTGAATTGAATTATCAATCTTTGATGTTTTTTCATCTTGTGCTTTATATAGCAAAGAAATAATGACCTTGTAATATCTTCTTAATTTATATGGAGCTAGTTGAACAGACTACAGACTAAAAAATGAAAGTTTAAGTTTTAAATTGAAACGTCAAGATGAATAAAATGGAATTAACGGTAATTTGAAAGTTTGAGGTTATGTACAAATAAAATAAATGAACATTAACTAATGTGTGTGTGTAACAGGGAGTTTGAGGTACCGTCTCGTCACTTCCCGGGCCAGACCCACGTGTGGCGGGTGGCTGGTTGGCTCCAGAGGGGCAGGGCCCGCGCGAGGGAGGAACTGTACTGCCATGTAGCGAGAGCTGTTGCCTTGCTGGTGGTCGTGGCGAGGGATCGACTGCTTCGAGATGAACCACTCTCTGTTATAGCTGGGGCTAAGGCGTTGCTGCAAGGACTGCATAGGTATGTAAATGTGACGTTACAGAAACCTGAATCATGCTATCAAAGTTTACAACACGCGCTATACAATAACGAACATGAACAATCGGGGCTACGTGGCATCACACGTCCCCTGGCGAAAGATCTTCCATTTGCCAATACTGCTCTATTGGTGACAAGAGAAGAATGAGAAGGACCATTAATGAATGGAAGAAATAAAGAGAGAGAGAGAGTTTACTAGACTTCGCCCGCGGCTTCGCTCCCATTATTTATTGATAAAATAAAATGTATTGTTATTCCAAACTATAATCTATCACTGTGCCAAATTTCATTCAGATCCGTTCAGTTGTTTTTTAGTGAAGGAACAACAAATAATCATCCATTCTCACGAACTTTTTTGTAATATTAATTCAACGCTTACAAAATACTAATATACAACTTGAATTAAAGATGTTGTAACCTAATATCGATTTTATTGAAATACCGAATTGACGCAACGAGTTTTGCTGAATTTCATTTCGCTAGGCAATATCGCGAGGACCTAAATATGCAAATATATTTTCAGGTTGCTAGACTTGGCGTTCGGAATGCCGTCGCTAGAGGCGCGTGACCTTGAGAAGAAAATACGCGAGGAGCGCTCGCGGTACTTGGTCGCCGAATTAATTTGCAAGGTGAGAGTGACGATGAACTTGGCGGGTTCACCCTTAAATCTACCTTCAGTATGACACTAATAATATGACCTTTTAATTAATTTACAGTAGATTTTACAAATGAAAAATAGCAAAAGCATTGCTAATAATTTGGGTAAATTATTTTGGTCTGTAAAAATGTACTGATGTATCTGGGCGATTTTTCTGTTTTTTTACCAACTTTAAAAAAAGGAGGAGGTACTCAATTCCTGTCTATTTTTTTTTAACAGGCCAAGTAATTCTCTTTTAAGGATATGTCCTTCACCATGCACTTTTGAGTTCAGTTGTATTTTTTATAATATAATAAATTAAATCTTCACAGAAAAACGTACCTGTTGGTAGACAGCGGTAACCGATTTTAAGGTATCTTGTGAATTCACTTTGACTTTGAATAAATAAATAAATTGTGTTGGCAGCCAGAGAACCAGGAAGACATAGCCGCGCTGGCGGCGTGGGTGACGCGTGCGATGCGACGCGCCGCCTCGGAGAAGACGGACGCGCGCGAGGTGCCGCGGAACGCGCCGCGCGTGCCCTGCCTCTACACCACGCCGCAGCGGACGCAGGTACAGTACGATGACATGGGCGTGTCTTTACGCGGCTTCACCTGCGTTGTATGATGAAAAAAATTAGTCTTGTGTTATTCCAGATTTTAATGTATCCCTGTGCGAAATTTCATTAAGATCCGTTCAGCAACTTTTACATGAAGAAATAATAAACATATCTGTCCATGTAATGATACGACGTCTTTTAAGAAACTTGGGAGAAAATACAATATGACATAGTTTCAAGGCCAGTCAGAATGGACTCATTTAAAGAAGGCCTATGTCCAGTAGTTGACATGAGAGTACAAAGGTTGATGGATGGCTCTGGTTTCTTGTAGGTGGACTTGCGTCTGTACAAGCGAGACGTGGTCCGTCGTGCGGCTGGTACGCTGCAGGCGATTCTGGAGCGGGAGGCGCGCGGCTGGTTCCTGCACTTCCGCGAGCGCCGCGCCGCACACCTCGCCACACAGAAGGTGCCGCTCAAGGATATCGAGGAGGTATGCTAGGCATGTCGGTAGATGCCGTTGTGACGATATAATTATAACTGACGAACTAGTTGTTTTAAATAGGCGATGGAACATGTTGGTTTCAAAATAAAATTGTTTTATTTTGTCACATCAATGAGACGAAGAAAAGTATATAGGATTGAGTGGTTAGAATATACAACTCAAAAAACATTTATAATTATAAAAAATAAATACGGGATCAGAAAACCTCCATATCAAAAAACTATTAGAATTTTGTATGTTCTAACATGCGTACTAAGATATGCCAATATTCGAAATAATTTTTTTTACACCACATCTCACAAAAGCCTAGATGTTACACGTTTTGTCCATATGATAAGTAAAATCTGAACGATATATTGTTAGTTCCGAACGACATGAACTGTATGGTCGCAGGAGGTGAGCGCGGCGGCGATGCGCGAGTACGTGTCGCGGGTGTGCAGCGCCGTGCTGGCCAGCGAGCCACTGCGTGCGCTCGGCCAGCACCTGCCCGAGCTGCTCGCCGCGCAGCTCCGTGCCGCCGCAATTATTGACAGGTCACTATATCGAACAGTTTTAGGGCTCCGTAAACAAAAGGTAAAATGGGACCCTCAGTTAAAACGACATCTGCCGAGTGGTTTTTGAGTTATTAGTATTTTTCTTTGTTTTACTTTATGTCGTTGTTAACTTTGTATTGGTTGTCCAGATTTTGATGCTTTTTTTTATTTTAAAGCGTTTTTTGTCACTAAATTTCCTGTCATTTTGAGCGACATCTGTTGAGTTAATTGGCCACGACTACGTTGACAGTGACCTTTCCATTATATTGTCGAAGTGATTTGAAGTGTGTTTTTTTTAATGTTAAAAAGATAATATTACATAAAATAACATAAACGTTGTGTGACGTACTGTCACAGCAGAGGTAAGCAGACTTGGGTGCTATTAAATTCAAAACAAGTTTTATCTCCAATATGCGCATGTTCCGTTTTCCCGGCTAAATCGCACACTCCTAGTAGCGTCATCTGGAGAATGTGCGCGACGCCCGCGTCTGTATTATTTATAAATATCACACCTTGAATTCTTAATATCCCTTATTGATACCCAATAGGGCGGAGGAGGGCGTCCGCCGCAAGCTGTCAGCGGGTCTCGCGACAGCAGAGGCCCGTATCTGCGCGGCACACCCGGTGCTGTCGCGGGCGCGTGCGTGGCGGCGCGAGCGGCTGGCGGCGGCGGCGCGGCGACTGCGCGCGGAATTGCGGTGGGCGCGTGCCGAGGACGCTGCCGCGGTCATGCAGGCGCACAAACTGCACCAACATCGGTACTTCCTGCTGCGTGATCTGGCGTTCTTGAGGGACAGGGAGCCGCTGCTGTTGAAGGTTGGTTAGTTTAATGTTTAGGGTTTTTTTAGTTTAGGCTTTTTTTAATTTAGGGTTTTTTTTAGTTTTGGCTTTTTTTTCAGTTTTTTTTTTAGTCTAGGTTTCTTTTAGTTTCGGTTTTTTTTGTTTAGTTTTTTTTAAATTCAGCAATTTATAAAACTTGCAAGTTTTGCTTTGTTAATTTTTTTTTAATTGTCGCTTGTATAGTATATGTAATATTTAGCGATTGTATTTTACTCTAGTACATTAACAAACAAAGTACAGGCACGCAGCGTTGGATTAATAAAGATATTGTATGGCCTTTGACTTCACATTACTGACTGTGCTATTTGCCCGTACACCACATATTAATTCCGTACATATCGCGTGTTTATACCGGATGACCGGGTGTACACAATTACTCACTAATTACTATACGTTACTATAATCAATTTACTACATTCAACTAAGTAGATTTTGAATTTATCAAAGGTGTTCCTCAACATATATATTATTTTGTTAAACTATGTTAAAAGCTGTAGGTGTAATGCAATGGCAGTTAAGCACTTCAAATCTGCACACACGTCTATTTTTTAAAGTTATATGCATAAGAAATTAATTTCTCTTGCATCTGTGAAGAAAAATATCATGAGGAAACCTGCCTCCATAAACTTCTCGAAGGTATATGAAGTCTACTAATCATCACTTGGTTGGCGGGGCTGATTATGACTCATTCATTAACAGAGTTGCCTAAAAAATCTCAAAAGAACATTGATGAAAACTGACAGCAACAACGTTCTCAACAGGAACTCCGCGCCGCCAAAACCCCAACGCGAGAGTTCCGGTGGGCGACGCGCATCTGGTTCGCGCGCAACTGGACGGTGACGCGTCACTTCCGGGGGCGGGCGGAGCGGATTCCCACCGTCATCAGCGCACGGGCCACTTCCATCGTCACGCCGCGCTCCGACCCCTCGCAGCCCGTGTTCCTGGTGGAGCGGGATCGGACGGTCACCACTACCACACGCTGGCCAGGCTGGCGGTTGTTGGCTCTAGCGCACAGGTAACTTGTTAGACTAGTGAATTGATGTCACTGTTTTACCTGGTATGTCTTGTACTACCTTATCCAGAGGGATCATAGTTCCTTTGTATGTATGTTCTATGTTCGAGTAAACAACATTTCTCTCTTTGATCAGGACCTGGTGCTGGTGCTGGAACATGATGTTCGTGCTGGGTGTGGTGGTGCCGTGGTGGTCGCCGCTGTCGCTGCGCACGCTGCTCAGCGTCAAGCCCTTCGCGCCGGACCTTGAGCTATCACAGGTCGGTACCACTTGGTAGTACACCAATCAAATATGAAGTCTATGAAACGGGGCTTAAGACTGAACTGGCAGAAATTGTCACGTAAGAGAAAAAAAACGTCATATAAACCACCTTGTCTTTCTCTTTCTATCTCTTCCTATCTTCCACTCGCTCTCTTTCTCTCATGTAATATTTTTTGTGTGTGCGTCGCCTACCCCGCTCTTCATCCCCCCACAAACCACATCTAGTATTATGTTATGCTATGCACAAAGTGTTATGCCCATATATTTATATCTACAGTTAAGAACTTTTATTCTCCATTTCAACCCTTCCAAGTGATTTTTTGCGAAAAACCTTCAGGTTCAATAGTTTAGGATGGAAAAGGAAATAGACAGAGTTACTTTGACATTAGTAATGATTATTTCAAACAATGCGAACGAAATATATCGGTTAAATTTTTATACAGGTGAACGGTACTTTGTTCCCGAAGCGCAGTAGTGAGACGCAGACGATGTGGTCGCGCCTGCTGAAGCTCTGGAGGCACATATCGAAGGAGAGGACCAGGTTCGAGACTGAACCCGATACAGGTACACAACAAGCAAATGACAGTTTTTTCCGTAATATATATAATGTATCTGTCGTATTTTTGAATTCGGACTTGTCCGTGTGTGCATGAATTTAAATTGAAAGGGTCATGTTACTCGAGTGGTTTTAGTGGTCCGGATAATCGCGAATCCATATAACCGAGAGCGGGATAATTTACTTTCTACTGCACATGATTTTAAAGTGAAGTCATTGTGGACGACAGATTTTTCTATTGTATAGGTACTATGTGTATTATTTTTATTTTTATTAAGTCCAGAAACTGTACGTCATATTTTCAGACTTAAACTTAGACATAAATCCACATACAATTATGAACGTCCTTCTAAATGTGAACACTGCATGCTTAATGATTTAACTAATATAATAAATTAATGTTCCTAAAAGTCTTAAAATGAATTAGGATTTATCTAAAAAATAACTTTGATGGAAGTGTTTCTTGATGAGATCGTTGAATAAGAAATATCTAGGACATGGCATAATTTATTATATGTGGAACACATGCGGTATAACGGCGAATGTTTGTTATATTTTCTTTTTAAAATTGAACTTGGAATGTTGTTCTATTATTAGGGCGACTATTTGGCGTGTAGTGGCGAAATTAATGATTGCAAGAATTTCATCACTATTCGTCTTCCCACAAATTATTTTCTGCAAACGCACTGTATCAGCGATATTTCATCTATATCGCAACGGCAACATGCTATTGTATAGTGATAATGTTTGACGTAGGTCTCCTCGGCAAGGGCCTCAGTCGACAGGCGCATCGCGTGTGGAACTACGGCGTGGTGGGCGCACTGGGCTCGCTAGCGCTGCTGCTGGTGTTTCCGCTGGCGGCGCTCCTGGCGAGCGGGCTGGCGCTGCTGGCCGCCGCCGCCGCGCCGCTCTGGCTACCGCCTGCCGCGCTCGCGCTGCACGCGGCCAACGGCCTGGTGTACGACCTGGACTGTCCTGATCCAGCTGTGCTCAACAGGTGAGGGTGACTGTAGAGTTGACGCCGGCACCTGGAGCTGCTGCTGGTGTATCCGTTGGAGGTGACGATGTACCCTACTAATACTTCGCTGTCCGTTCGCTATAAATTGTCAGTTGTGATATATGTATATACCACACTCCGGCGTATAAACGAAAGTTTGTATAATCAGACCAAGTATCTTCGGTTCTGAAGAATTTCGGGTATATTTCCAGGTGGTTGGTGCTGTTCGAGGTGTTGATCTGGCGCATCGGTCTGCTGGGACTGCTGCAACCGGTGCTCGCGTTGTGCGTCGCGCTCGTGCTTTGCCCCGTCTGCGCCTTTATACTGCTCGTTGGTGGGTATACTGTGTATTTACATCTACCCTTTTAGTTTTGATGGTATTGGAAGGTCTTTTGGTGAATTTGATTACTGAAAAAATTATTAATTGGATTCTGAGCTGACATTGTATACAAGTCATTGGTCCTTTTTAATATTTCCATATTTTTTCAACTCGGCGTTTGTTTAAATCGCGATCTCATAATTCAGCAATAATTTTCAATAACTTGTAATATTATAAGTCTATGTAATACTATAAGTATTTTTTTTGAACCGCTTGAGTTCGCCAATAGCTATCGGAATTACCGCTCGCATAATATTCAATACCGTTTGGTTTCCGTTGTAAAACCATTGTTTATATTATAAACCATTTCAGTAAACATCACAATTCCCCCGATTCTCAAACTTTTATTACGGTCACTTTTTACAACTAAAGAGTATATAAGTGTATTAAATATATCAATTTATCAGGCGGGGTTAGCTGGTGGGCGGCGCGGGGGGTGTGGGAGGCGGTGGCGTGGCGTGCGGTGATCGTGCGGGCTGCGCGCGTGCCCGCACACGACTCTGCCTTCTGCCGCCGCATCGCCGGCCCCGGCCTGCACAGCCGCCCCTCCTACCAGATCACGTATGTAACAATGTTCCATTTTGCGTCACAAATTTCTACATAACAATATTAATTAACTAACATAACTGCGTCTCGCTTGGTAGCGTTACCTACGTAGTGCTCAGCGGACACAAAACATGCACTTTTAGTTACTTATAGTATATATATAATTACTGGCGGACCTAGCAGACATTGACATACATAAAAGATTAACATTTAACTGTGATCCCGTGAGCAATAAAAAACTTAAATGATTATAAATCGAGATTCAGTCTCCTTATAATAGTTAATACAAAATTTAATCGAAATCGGTTCGGAGGTTTCAAAGATTAACGAACGCAAACGAACATCGTGACAATAAATTTTTATGTAGAAAGATTTGTTATAATTTTAATAATATGTATGTTCCAGCGCGGCGCAGGCACTGGCGGCGGTGTGCGCGCGCGCCGAGCAGGAGGAGCTGGCGGCGTGGGCGGCGGCCACCGAGGCGGCCGTGGAGCGCCCGCTGCGGGATTACAGGCACTTTGTTGATGCTTGCTTCGGACCATTCTCCGTGCAGATCGCCAAGGTAACGTGGCTACTGAGTTTCAAGTTTTTTTTCTGATTTCTAATATGTGTAATATCTGTAAAATTAGGGTACGCCCGTGTTGGTAGGTTGATGAAAAGTACTCTTTGTGTTTTTACAGACTATAATTTACCTCTGTGATAAATTTCATCCGAATTTATTAAGTAGTTTTGCGCTAAGGAGTTGCAAACATCCATCCATCGTGACGTACTTTCGGTATTACAACAGGTCTTCTATCTAATGACGTGATCCCTAGTTGCGTAGAATGAGACTGTATTATTGTTGGTGTTGTATTAGACGGGGCCGTACAAGCAGCTGGTGAAGGAGTGCGGGGAGTTAGTGTCGTCGGCGCGGGAGAAGCTGGCCGCACGCCGCCGTGAGCTCGCGCTACCGCTGTCGGACGCGGCGCGCGCGCGCGTGCGGCTGCCGGCG